>RJWM01004806.1:0-52898 GCA_004363535.1 Dasyprocta punctata
ATTATATTTCCTTGGGTTGTCTTGCAGCCGTTGCACTGCCACTTCCAGATTTCTTATTATTTTTAATAAGTCTTGTCTCTCTCTCTCCCACGCTGCGATTTTCTCTTCGAGATATGAAAGACTATCTTTAGTCTCTTTCAGGTGGTTCTGCCAACTTTTATTGAAGTCTTTGAGTTCCTGGTATTCTCTCTGAATCTGGTTGATGCATTCTAAGTTTTTGTTTGTTTCATTCTCAATCTCCTTTGATTTTCCGTCCTCCACCTTTCCGGCTATGTCTCCTTTAGAGGCGCGAAGGGATTGCCCTATTATTAATTTCATTTCAATTCTCAGTTGGGCTAAGAGTGCCGCTTTAATTTCTTTCATAGCTTCATGGAGTTGTCTCCCCACTTCGGTTGTCATCTCCTCTGAGAGTTTAATTTTTGGACTCCCGACCTTGTCTGCCTTCAGGTTAATCGGGTTTGTGCTGCTTGTATCTGAGTCCAGAGAGCGCCCTCTACCTTTCCTTCTTGGCATTTTCCTGGGCTCTGCTGTGTTTCCCCAGGCCGCCTCGGCTCTGCGGCTGTCTGGTGAAGTGCACGTGGATAGGGCCGTCTGCCTAATTTCCTCTATTACCCCCAGGGCACCCGTGCAGATTCCGCCAGGACCCTCCAGGGCCTGGTGTGGGCAAGGAACCGTGCCTAATTAGGTGCAGTTCCAGTCTCAAGATGGAAGCCTGTTCCTCGCTCTCCCTGGGGAGTGGGGGGTGGGGGGCTGGGGCCCGCCGAGTTTACTTACTCACCAGCTCGCAACCACCTCTTTCCACGATCGATAGTTGCCTCCGCAGTCTCCGCCTTAGCCATCTCCGCCTTAGCCACAGAAGTTCAATCGCGCATCTCAAGCACTTTAATCACACCTTCCCAGTTTGAGTCCGCGTTGATTGGATTGAGCTCTGGTCAGAGGCGCCGCCACCTTTGTTTGTTTACTTCTTCTTTTTTTTTACTCTTTCTGTGGGCTACAGTTCTTGTCCTAGACTCCTCTTAGGTCCTGAGGATCCATCTCCCTCCCCTTTCCTTCTTTCTGTTATTGTGTTATTTTGTATTCCAGCATTTGGGAGGTATATTCCAGGGAGCCTCCCTACGGCGGAGTCATCAGGTCGGCCATTTTGCAGGAAGTCCACTATTCTAAATTCTATAATTCACCTGAATTACAGATGCTTATTATTATAAATATGCTATCTTGTTCCAGAAAGTTTTAAGGTAAGGCACATAAATCCATGAAATATATGAGGTGCATTATTTTTTTTAATGGAAGAATTGACAGAAAATGGACAATTTAGAATTAAAAGATACAATGGGAGTAAAGTTAGTATGTAAAATTTGTATACAGTTCAGCCCTAGGCCACAAATGATGGTCTAAACTTTTTCTCTACCAGAACTCAGAAGAAAATTGGCACAAGTATGTTATTTAGAATGTCTGAAAAATAGAAACACATACTTTCTCTGAAAAACTATAGTTAGTCTCAAGGCTGTAAAAGATTTTTCATGGATTCCCATAAGGAGAATACTAGGTGACACAGTAGATGACTTGTTAATTAAATTCCTACTGTAAATGTGGAAATGAATTTGGTAAGTTGTTGTCTGTGGGTTTCTTCAATGTATGTCAATAGCATAACGATCTATGATATAGCAAAAAACAGTGATATTGTGTGTGTTTTTATATACATACTCTGTTTTTGTTAAAGTACACAACTTATTCACATATCCATTATTCTTTTATCCAGGTTTTTCATGAATCTAAGATCCTTTCCATTCTAGTTGGCCATGAGAATCATTTCTGGAACTTTCAAAAATAGAATTTGTTCAGGGCTTTTCCAGAGACTGTGATTCTTTTGGTTTAGAGAATGGGATCTCTGCCTGTACTATGTAAAAAACTTTAAGAATGATGCTAGGTAATGAGATGAGAACCATAAAAGAATACATAAATTGCTATCTTTCCAACTAGACTATAATAAATACTGTTTGAGGGTTTGCTACATGTTGAATATAAGTGAGCATATATTTCTTAGACGTCTAAAGTATGGATTTACTGTGTTGTTGTGTATATGTAGAGCCATGCTGTTTGAATCAAAGCTGAGTGCAAGATTAATATTTTCTTGTGAAAATAGAAATTTTGCATATGTGTATGTACAGTCATATGCTTCCATAAAATCTTGTCTTATCTCTCCAAAGCAATGAGCAAAAAATAAAAGAGATAACAATAGGCAAGGACAAAATCACATTAACAAATACATGTTTTAATTTGTTTGGTTTTTAGTAATCATTACATAATGGGGAGCCCAGAGCCTTGCTCATTTGACTTCCATTACCATCCTGTCGTTAGAACAGATAAAGAAATGTCAGAGATTTCCTTTCCTACATAACTGATTCACCATATAATCTTGCAGTCCTTCCACTAAAAACACCTAGACATGCAAGATAAAAATACAAAGCTGTTACTATTTTCAGAAAATACAATTATTTATATATATCATGAATACCCCCAAAAGACAAATTATTGAGTAATAAGAGTCTTAGTAAATTTTCTGAATATGAGATCAGTATATTGAAAGTTAGTTTAGTCTGCCTCAGCAACAACAAGAACATGCGCTTTTTAGAAATTTCCCCCACATGAACACACACTTATTTATTTATTTATTTATTTATTTATGTATTTATTGTGGCACCGGGAATCAAGCCCACAACCTCACGCCTGCCAGACAGGCACTTAAGCCACTGAGCCAAAGTCCCGGCCCTGGTTTTTTTGAGGCAGGGTCGCACTATGTAGCTCAGGCCGGCCTTGCGCTCACGTTGTAGCCCAAGCCTGCCTGGAACTCACAACACTCCTCTTGCCTCAGCCTCCTGAGTGCTGGGATTAAAGGCGTGCGCCACCACACCCGGCTTCTTAACACACATACTTAATTTACAAAAGAATCAGTTTAAAATCTAAGGAAGAAGTTTCATTTTGAAATTTCAAAGAAAATAAATGTAAATAGACGTGTAACTTTTCCATAAAACAGAAATTTTCATATTGTAAAATTGTCCTGCTAGGCTATCTGTACTCTCCCCAAATTAATGTATAGATACAATACAATTCTGAAACAAAATTCACAAATCTTGGCATACTGCTTTCAAAATGGTGAGAAGAACAAAAGCCTTAATTAGACAGGATGCATTAAAATGTATAATGTGTGAATAATGTATATAGTTACATTAATTAAGATAGTATTATATTGATTTAAGAGTAGACAGACAGAGCAAATGATCATAATGAAGTGGTAGAAAAAGACTCTAGTTCCAAAAAATGACTGTTACATTTTAGAGGGAACAATGCAGATTTTAGAAGTAAGACATCCTGGAACAAAAAGGAGGTGAGCATACATTGAAAACCTTATAATTCCTTCATATCAGGCATTAAAATGTAGACTTATCAGGCATTAAAGTGTAGAACTGAGCATGTAGCTCAGTGATAGAATGCTTGCTTGGCATGTGCAATGCTCTGGGTTTAATCACTGAAAAAAAAAAGTACCAATTACAAATAAATTTAAGTCCTAAATAGGGAAATGAAAGTTGTTAATATTTTAGAATAAAATGTAAGTAACTCTCATCATCTCAGTAAGGGATTTTTTGAGACATTTAGAACGTACTAATTGTACGGCAGAAGAGCGATATATTTGATCAGATAAAAATAAAAAAGTAGAGCTACAAAACCTCCATGAATAAAGTGAAATAACATGACAGATTTTTTAAGAGGAGATTATTATTATTATTATTATTTTTTTTTGCCACCAAGGATCAAACTCACAACCTCACACCTGCCAGATAGGAGCTTAAGCCACTGAGCCAAACTCCCAGCCCTAGTTTTTCGAGACAGGGTCGCACTATGTAGTTCAGGCTGGCCTTGCACTCGCGTTGTAGCCCAAGCTGGCCTCAAACTCACAACACTCCACCTACCTCAACCTCCCGAGTGCTGGGATTAAAGGCATGTGCCACCACACCCGGCTCTGTGAGAGGATATTTACTGTATACATAAGGCGACAAATTACTGCCCAGTATAAATGAGAATTTCTACCAATAAAAATTTAAAAATAAACCCATATAGTAGCTCTGGGTTTTGGTGGGGTTGAGGGATAGGCAATTCACCACAAAAGAAATACAAATAGCAAAAAACATAAAATGGTGTTCGGCCTTATAAATAATCAGAAAAATACTTATCAATACATGGATTTACCGTTTCATTCACATTTGAGTAAGCAAAAATTAAAAATCTCTATAAACAATACATGTTGCGTTAGAAAATGTGTCATTGAGAAACTTCAGATGCTATCCTGGGATTGTAGGTATGCTAACCAAAATGATATTGAGACTCATATGTATTTTATACTAAAATTTGAATACCTGTCCTCAATACCTTAATACTTTTCCTAGAGAAATCTAATAATGCCTACTTAAGTTGAACTTTTGATATTGTGATAAGTATCTACTAATGTTGGTACCAGAATGATGGAAAGAATTAAATTCATGAACCGAGGTACCGTTGTATGTGTTGATTTCGTTACGTGTGTACACCTCAGTATTTGAGTGGTTTTTTATATTTTGAAGCAATTCTTATGTATTTCACTAATAATAATTTTGGGCTGTTTTCCCCTGATGTTCTTCCTTGACTGATACTATGTCCTCTAATTTATTAGTATTTTCTTCATGGTTTAAAGGGACTATACTGATGGTATAAATTTACTCTCAATACAAAAGACTAGTAATTCTACAACCTGCAGCTAAAAGCAGGGGAGAGTAAGACATAATGCAGACATTTGCTTCATTTTCATCTGTGAACCTTTTACATACATAGTAGCTCTAAAAGCCACTAAAATCACTTAGTTTGCTGATTGTAACCTATTTGTGTGAAACTGGTACCCAAATGGGAGAGCATCTAGAGTCTTCAGTCATGTCTGTGTAAAGTTTTTTTTCAATAGTTTTCTTATAATCCAGTGATTTAACAGTTCTCTTTATGGTGATTTTAAAGTAAATAACATGTTCTTAGGGGAACACCTGTCAGGAGGGAATGCAAAGATGTTCTTACAAAAATAGAATAGCTGTTTTTCCCAATGAATTAATGTTGCATCAGTAGATTCTAAATTACTTCATTGTCTGACTTCTGTAATGAAACCATTATGAGCTCTCAGGGATTTTTGTTCTAAACTTTTGTTACGGTGTATGAGGTGTAATTTTAAAAATATGGTGAATATTTAAATTAACAATGTAAAAAACTTATTACAGTGAAAGATACATTGCCATTAAACCCCCTCCAAATATTCACCCTCACTTCAAACCTATTTATTCAGTCATTCTTACCCCTTGCTGAGGCAATTCTGAAAGTCCTTTTTCATATTTTTAATTGTACTGTTGTGATTATCTTGATGTCCTGAATCAGTTCAAAACATTCACAGCAACTTCCATCCATGTGGGGCGTCCTCACCAGCCCTACTCACTGGATCTCGCACCACGTGACTTCTGGCTTTCCCCCAAAGGCAAAATGGCAGGAAAGGTAAACCTTGTGAATCAGTTCAGGACATTGAGGTAGCCAGGTCAGTGCAATTTAAAACCCTCACAAGAGGACTTTGAATGATCTTTAGAAAGTGACAAGAATGATAAGTTATTCATGTTCCAAGTGAGAAAGAGTTTTTTGAAAGGGATAAATGACAGTGTGCCTTTTTACTGTAATACATTTTTTAAAAATTTAAGTATTTTTTTCATTATACCACATACAGTTTTCTGGCATTTGTTTTACCCTCATTATGTTTTATGAATATAACCCCACCCTAGTGGTGCATGTCTAGGAGGCTGAGTTTTTATTACTTCATAATAATGTAATTGAATAATTAGATCAGAGTTGTTAATAAAATACATATTGAAGATAGCACCCCACAGTTCTTAAAGTCAAAGAAGTATACCTAAGGACTTCCATCTTTCCTCAGCTCTGTATCCTAGTATTTTCTTAATAAGATGGTTTTGCAGAACATTATACATTTTCTTCCTTTTCTTATTATGTAGAAAATGCCCACACATAAGAACAGATGGAAAGATCAGCTGAATTTGGTTCTGACCAGTGTTCCTAATGGAACAAAGATCATGTTAAAGAAAACATTTGGAATTAAGGTGTTTAACAGCAGTGATTCTTTTTTTACTGGAACTAGGGGAATATTAAAAATGAAATTGAGCAAACCTTTAGTTATGTATCCTGTTCCTCAGGGGTTATGGGTTAATAACTATTGATGTGATCTTTATTTTTCTATTTCTTTTTACATGTCTTCAGGCCTGATGGAGACTATGCATCTTCACTTAATGGTGGAAACATTAAAGGCATTGAAGGAAACTCATCTGGACATTTACCAAAATTCTGCCATGAGTGTGGGACAAAATATCCTGTAGAATGGGCAAAGTTCTGCTGTGAATGTGGCATTCGAAGAATGATTCTGTGAGCAGAATCTTGAAAGAAAAAGAGTCAGGTTCAGGGTTTTTTGATTATTGCTTCTTGGATAGTTAGAGGACTCCGTGTAGTTATTTTGTGTTAGAACTATTCAAAATACTGTTTCCATAATTTTTGGAGCATAATTCTTCGGTTGAGTAATGTGTTTGTATATATATGTATATGTAGTGTATATAATAAATACCTGATAATGCAGGCTGTGCCATTCTAGGAAATACTCATTTATCTGTCAGAAAATAATTTCAAGTGGAGTCATTAACTTAGGTATTGCTCTTCTGTTAAAACACATTCAGTATATCTTTAAAAGTGCTCTAGTGCTTAGGCCTTCAAGCCTTAGGAGAATCACAAGTTTAAACAAAATCATATTAAACATTGCTACTGTTGGTGTTTAGGATCAGAGACTATCATAGCTGATGGGACACTTGGCATTTTGTAATCAAAGAGAACATTTTAGTTTTTGTTAGTTGATGTGAAGTCATTTTCCTGTTGAACTTTTTTCGGTAAGTACGTATTGCTAAAAAAGAGGGAGGAAAAAAAATATAAGATCCCTATTGCCCCTAATTCAGTAGATTATTAATTATGTAATTGGAGGAACCTTACTTACTCTGTGGAAATGTAATTATTCAATTCTTTCTAGAAAAACAAGACTAAAAATACAAATATAAATTATTAGAACTTATTTTTTAAACTATCTGTGTGTTAGTTGAACATCCATTCTATTTCACTTGTATTCCTAATTTTTGCTTTTTTCTCTTTTCAGTAACTTGTCTGAAGAGTAGTTTTAATTTTTAATTTGCTGCATCTTTACAGTATTTTGAAATGTAATTATTTAATATAAGATATACAAAAAACTTTTTTTTCCCCCCCTACTGGGACCTCAAGCATTCTAGTGTTCTGCTAGTAAGCTACATTCCCCATCTCTTTCTATTTTATTTTGAGACAGAGTCTTGCTAAGTTTCCCAGGGTGGTCTCCAACTTGGAATCCTTTTTTCTCACCCTCCTAAGGAGCTGAGATTATAGGTATGTACTACTTCACTTGGCAGGATGCACAGAATTCTCTGTAAAATCTTACACATTTAAACATTTTATTTCTGTGTAGCTAATTTATAAGGAATTAATACCTTTTAAAGCAAACCACTTCACATTAATAAACAATAATTGTGGTTAATATTATTACTGGTAGCATGCAGGTAAAAAGTATTTGACTTTAACTTCTTTAGAGTACATTTAGATGTAGATATGAGTAGGTTAAAAGAATATCTAACTTTTCCTACTTATATTTTATTCTTTAGTATTTAATATTGAAACTCCATTTACATCATAGTAAAAACCACTGAAAATGTATTAATTGAATGCATAGCTTACTTATGTAATTAAACATAAGCAAAAATGTGTAATTTCTTTTTAATTTGACTAAAATAGAGCTTTTGATCATTGTCACTTTCAATTTAATATAAGTAGCTTTCTTTCATGGGTTATCCAGCTATGTTTACTAATTCCTTAGTAATTATATTTGATCAAATCTAAGTGAGCTTTATCTTATTTTAAAGGTATAAGCAAATCTTTTATGTAACATTTTTTAGCTTTTTGTTTGTAATTGCGAGCAACTGTAAGGATCAGTGTAAAAATTTTTGGCTTAGAATTTCATTTATCTGAAATTAAGTTTTTGTTTTTATTTTTAGTTCAGGAAGGTCTAATAAACTTAGTGGTACTAGAAATTGTCACTTTTACTTACCTTATAGTGTCTTTCATGATTTTTTACTAGCTTTTTTTCCAGTTAACCTATTACAGTATAAAAAAGTCCACGAACTTAAACTGTAATGAATTCAGAAAACTAATGTACCTATTATATTTCCATTTCAGTAACTTTATTCTCTAATTGTTATAAACTATATAAATGACTTAGAATTGTGTTTTTCTAGGAATGAATACTGTTTTCTTTCAAATATATTTCTAAGACCACATATCTTTTTCTTTCTGCTCAAAGAAAGGGTAGATAAGTGAGTTTAAACAAATTGGCACATGCTTGTTTCTCACCGAATTTTTCAGTAGTAAGTAAACATAGCATATTATATGGAAATGAGTAAGTTATCATCCAGTTTCAGAGCCCAGAGATTATTCTAAGCAGTAAGTAGATGAAACATGACTTCGGAAACATGTTGTGACAGTGTATTTAAGTGGATTTTATATTACTTGCATATTTTAGTCTCACATTGATTTGTTGTGCAATAGTGTTTAAACAATCATCCTGTGCATCATTTATTTTATTCTTATTTATTTGCACAAGTATTTCCAGTTTGGTAGAATGAAAAATTACTGTAAGCTTAAGTTAAAATGTAAAAAATCACTTATATATTATTCTGAAAGTTAGCTTGAAAAAGATTATTGTGACTACTGTTTCCTCTTCATTATGTTTTTTATATCTTCATTTTGAACCAATTCAATAAAGACGTGAAGTGCAAAATGGCTAGTTTTTACTTATTGATGTTTTGTCTATTAGACAAACACAGAAAGGAATATCCTTAAAATAATAAATATGTAAAGTCAAATAAACAGATTTTTAAAATGAGAAAGTAGATTTTCTGTGTTTTTAAAAATGCCATCAGTCAGGTTTTGTTTTTAAATGCTGTGTTGGGTAGAAGGTTTTGTGGCTTCAAAGTATTTTAAATGCTTTTGTTACAAATGCTTAAGGAAAAGAAACATGTACCCAGTAAAATGCATGAACTGAAAACAGTGATGTGAGGGTTGGTAGGAAGTGTGAGTGTTTCTAGTTAAGTAGCACACAGTTTTATTTGTAGTGAATATTTAATGACTTACGTCATATTTTACATTTTAGAAAGGAGTTATTTCTAGTGAAAATGTGGTTATATCGAACATGTTTAATTGGTGCTCACCTTTCCTCTGATGTAAGTGAATGATTTTATCAGGTGTGGAAGCCTGGGGAATGAAGACATAATAAAGAAATACATAGATATAAACCTGCAGCTCTCTTGAGTTATTTACACTGGATATATAATGAATTTTATGTGGTAAGTATATTTTAGTACTGAGATGGATTTATTTTTTCCAACTAACTATATAGGTGAATACAGAGTGTATAATTATTAAAGCGAAGGTATTGATAGCCACATTTATTTTTAGTTTCATTTAGGAAAGTTTCAGTGGTAGTCTGTACACCCATCATTTCAAGTCCAATTTTTCTTAGCTATTCTGCGAATTGCTCTTTTGGCCACTAGAGGGTGCTTTTGGGTCATTTAACATTGCTCTAGCATTAAGATATTTTAAAGATCTTAGCAATGTAGTTATGATCCTTTGGTGGGGGGTAGGGTTACTTGTGATTATACCCAGGACTGTCTTGACACTGAGCTGCATCCCCAGCCATTTTCTATTTTAAGATACTGCCTTACTTAGTTGCCCAAGCCGAACTGTAATTTGCCATTCACCTGCCTCAGCCTCCCAGAGTACTAAGATTACAGATGTGTCGCCATGCCCAGGCATGATATATACATTATTTTTACAACATGAAATGGCAGATGTTTACAAAATATCTTTGTCATGTTTTGATTTTAGTAATTGTGTTATCTTTAAAATTAGTTGAACTTATTTTTGGCACCAGCATGGTAGTAATATAGAATCATTTGAGCTTTGGACTTGACTTACTCTTTTTCTACATGTTTGAGATTCAGCATTATGTTATTTGAACTCATTTTGTTTTCTTGAGAACTCACTGCTATAAATTTCCTTCTTAGGACTGCTTTCATTGTATCCTATAAGTTCTGATATGTTGTGTCAGCATTATCATGTCATTGTAGATACTGTTGAATTTTTTCCTTAATTTCATCTGCGAACCATTAATTTCACTTTCATATGCTTATGTAGTTTTTGTGGTTTCTTTTGCCAGTGATTTCCAATTTCATTGCACTATGGTCACATAATATGCATGAGATAATTTCAGTTCCTTTGCCTTTACTTAAGCACGTTCTGCAGGCTAGTATGTGGTCTATTTTGGAGAATGTCCCTTGTGCCACTGAGAAATGTGTATTCTGATGTTGTGGGGTGAAACACTGTAGACATCTACTGAATCCATTTGTTCACAGGTTTGGTTTAGTTCTGCTATTTCTTTGTTGATTTTTTTGTCTGGTTGATCTATTTATCTGTGAAAGTGGAGTACTGAGGTCCCCCACTGCATTTGTGTTAGTGCTTATGTGATTTGTCATGTCCATGAATATTTTTTTTTAGATAGTTGTGTGCACCTGTATTTGGTGCATGTATATTTATGATGATTGTCTCTTCATTTTGGAGTTTTCCCTTAGTAAGTATATAGTGACCTCTGTCTCTTTTGATAAGTCTTGGCTTGAAGTTCACTTTGTCTGCAAATAGAATAGCTACCTCTGGGTTCTTGTCATGTGAAATATTGTTTTCCATTCTTTGACTTTCAGTCTGTGAATTTGTTTTTTAATTAAATGTGTTTCTTGTATGCGGCATTTTGTTGGATCCTATTTCTTGATCCATTCTGCCAATCTGTTTCTTTTGATTGATGAATTGAGATCATTTTCATTGATGGTTACAACTGATATGTATAGACTTACCTTCATCATTTCATTTTCCTGTTGTTGGTTCCCTGTCTTTCCTCTCTTTTTAGTTGCTTGTCTTACCTGGTGAATTCTTTGTATTGGCATTTTTGGGTTTGTAGTCTTTTTTTGTCTCTTTCTAAAATATCCTTCAAAACATTTTGGAGTGTTGATTTGGTGGTCATGAATTTCTTCAGCTCTTTTTCATGTAAGTATCTTATTTCTCCATTGAATTTGAAAGATAGCTTTGTGGGGTACATTAATCTGAGTTGAAAGTTGTCTTCTTTTAGGATTTGAAATATTTTGCTTAAGCACCTTGACTTAAAGGCTTGTGTTGAAAAGTCTGTTATGATTTTGATGGGCTTTCCTTTATAGGTGTTTTGTTTCTTTTATCTAAGAACTTTTATTTTTGTGCTGAATTTCTTGAATCCTGTTATATGCCTTGATAAAGATTTATTTTGGTCCTAATTGGAATTCTATGTGCCTCACTTATCTGTGTGTCAAATTCTTTTTCCATGGTTAGGAATTTTTCTGTCATTACTTCTTTGAACAGGTTTTTTGATATTGTTTGTGCTGACTTTTTTTTTTATTGACTCCAATGTATTTTATGTTGTTCTTTTCATCATCTTAGGACCCTTGGCTTGTATTTTCATGACCCCTTGCTATTTTTAAGAGATCTTTCTTTTTGTGATCTCTAACCATGATCATGTCTTCTAGGTCTGATATTCTTTCATTCAGTTGGTTTTGTAAACTTTCAATGGACTTTTTAATGGATATCTGGATAATGAATATCTGGATATCTGTTTGACTATGTTTAATGGATTCCATTTCTTTCCTATGTTGGGCATTCATGGTTGCCGTTATTTTCCTATGTTCCTCAATGATTTTTTGTTGTGGTTGTTTGTTTGTTTTTATCTGTGTCTACTCTAGGTTTGCTGAGCAAGTCCTTCACTATGGTCATCTATTTTTTTTTTAACATAGGAGAATATTCTCTGATTTCCTCTATAGCTTCATACCATTTATTATTGTTGCTATCATTCCAGAATATTCAGGTGGTCAGCTTCTGATTTTCTGTATTGCTTTGTCCCCTGGATTTTTTCTTGGTTGGCTGGCGATCTGGGGATACATTTTTACTTCTGCATCTTGTCATTTTCTATTATTTTATTTTGTTTTCTGTGTTGATTCTAAGTTTCTTATAGTAGATAGCTTTATCACTAGTATCAAGGCTTCTCTGCAGAATGTCTCTTCCTCAGAGATGTCTTCTAGGTGCAAGTGGTTCTTGGTCTTTGTGTCTGTCCCAATGTCCGACCTCCCAATGTAGCTATTTACTCGGCACCTGATCCTTTGGTAGTGGACTATGGTAATGGTTATGACTGCAGTCACAGTGTTATTATTCAAGGGAAAACAACCTAATACAACAGGTATGACATCCTGGCTAAAGCAGTACAGGTGGCAATAGCAATAGCATCAAGCACAGCCTAAAGCTGACAGTATATGATAACTATTAACTTGGTATCTTTAGCCGTAGGGCCAATATCTACAGTTGTCTAACAAAATCCAACATTATTCAGGAATTTACTTGCAATGTTTCACCTTAGTAGAGTGATTTTACCCTGTGGTGGGGACATTTAAGAGGGATGGGGATAAAACAAACAAATGAAGAGAAATATAGTAGAAACAAGGTTGGAGGAGATAGGATGATCACCCGAGTTTTGGTAAACTGGAGAAGGGGGCAGGACAGAATGAGAGAGAAAGCAAAAGATTATCAAGAGGATCAGAAAGACTAAAAGACAGTGTTCACTTACATGAAAATATCAAATCAAGAATGATAGTTGTGTAAAGAGAAATGAATAGAACACAAGTAGAACAAGGATAAAGAGCTAAACAATGTAGCAAAGAAAAAAAAAAAAAAAACCTGTCTGTGTCTCTCCAAGTTGCTGAGGTGCCCTCAGACCGAGACAGCCCGAAGCTGCTCCCAGTGTGTACAGCTGGTTCCTCCCCTCAGCATTCTGTGTTCAGCTTCCAATGGATGTCTCTGTCCTCTCGTGGTGCTTGTTGCAGGGCAGGTGGGGTGGGGTTTGGTGGCCTTACTCTGCTTCTGCTGCTGCTACAGAGAGAGCCAGTCCCACTTCATTCTCCTCTGCCACGGATGGATTGCCAACCTCCCACTCCTTGTTGTGCAAGGTTTCTTAAATTCTCTCAAGTCCCTGGTTGTAGGGCAGGAGGTGTGCTGTCCTACTCACTATGTTTGTCACCACTGCTGCACTGCAGCTGCTGCCACTGCTGCTGTTTTAGTGCCTAACCTTACTGACTCACTGCTTCTTCTGCCCACCTTGCAGACAGCTCAGGGCTGCTGGGTCCTGCTTCAGGCTCTTCTCCAGTGGGGAAGTGGGTGGGTGTACCATAGGTGTTTTATGTCCTATGCATCTGCCTCCCTCTCACAAGCTACTAGTTGCAAGGCAGGAAAGGTTGTGGATCAAGTCTGCTGAGGTCCCTCACATTGTCACTAGGGGCTTCAGGTGTATGACAAAAAAAAAAAAAAATTATGGCCTCTTGGGGAGAGAGCAGTGCTAGTGAAATTTGCTGTCAGGCTGCGTGAAGTAAGGCTAAAGAGGCACTGAGTGCAATGGACTGCATGGCTCTCAAACATCCCAGGGTGAGGACCATGAAGCGCAGTGAGATGGTGAAGAATTAAAAACAAGATACAGAAATCTGTGATGAGATGGAGCCTTCTCTTCTGATGGGGGGAAAGGATCTGGTCAACCAATGCAGTGTGTTTGTTTACACATCTAGCAATTTAATGTCACACAATACCCTGTTGCCTAGCAATCTGCCTACCCGATAACCTAAGCGCTCGGTGTTCTCTAGAAGCTGATTCATGTGGCTTGCCTCGGGCACTCTGTTCTCCAGATGGCCTTACTCCAGCCCCACATGTGTCATCAGTCTCTGGCTTCGGCCTCTCCCAACAACTGAGCCTTGTACTCCAAATCTATCTTATTTGACTTGAGTTAGTCACACTCTTGCAGTCCATTGGTTTCTTGGAGAGTTCCCAGTATGGCAATTTTTGCTCGGCACACAGGCAGCAGTGACACTGACAGCCCTGTAGAGTGGTTCACCAATTTGTAAAGTCCTATGTCTGTTTTTCGTTATCTACAAGTCTCTTATTTCAGATTGATTTTGGTATCAGGATGTTTGTCCCTCCCTTTTTTCCAAATACCTGTGTTTTCAGTTGATGTGCTCTGAGTCGCTCCAGAGAATACTCTGAGTTTCTCAGAGTACTCAGTTTTTCTGAGTCTCTTCAGTTTCTCTGAGTAGCTCCAGACTGGCTCTTCCTCTAGTCACCTATGTTTAATCCTCTCTCTGCTTCCTAATATTTTCAATATAACTATGCATCTCAAATATCAGAAAGACACCTTGCCAAATACTTGAAATATTGCTTTAATTTCTCATTTTAAATATATATCAATTCAGTAGATTATATTCTCTTATAAGACAAACCGCTTTTTTCCCCAATCATCTAGGCTGAGTTAATATTGTTTATATATGAGAGTACCATTATTTTTAAATAGGAGCCAGTAAGCAAGTGGCTATGCCAGTTAATACAGTAAGATGCACAAAACACCTTTTATTCTTTAAAGAAATGCTTTATGTGCACTTCGTTCTATGAAATTCTAAAGATCAAGAGCATAAATAAGATGTGACTCAATTACTGCCCTGAAATTGATAATACTTACTTGAAAAGGCTAATATGAATACAGTAAAAACTTAAAGACAAAAAGAAATGATTTGTTTTAATAGAATTTCTCTTTATTGTGAAAGCTGCAGAAAAGTTGAGAGATTCTCAACCACTGCAATTATATAGCTGCCCATTCCTACCTTCTTCTTTTCATTTTCCCTGTGATTAGAAGGGAACCTATAGAATGCAACCAAGAAGTGCATTGCATTTTTGTAGAGAAAAAAGCAAGTGGCAGTAAAAGGAATGTATATGCTAGGCTTCCTTAGATCTGAACATTGTGAACTACTGCTATATTTCTACGAGGCACAGTAATATTCTTATGGTCCTTTTGAGTAAATACTGTTTTGACTTTTGCCCTTGTAACATAGGAAGATTGATTCTTACTCTTGCCATTACTGTTTTTTAGGGGTAGAAGAACATACCAGCCATTGGCTCATGTACTTTAAGTAGAAAGTACTGAAGAGTATTAGAAGCTAAACACTGCCCAATTAATACATACTAGTGAAAAATTATCTAGACCTGTTTTGCATTTTAAACCTAAATTTTGTTAGTGTCTTTAATGGTCATTTGTCATATTTATGGATAAAATCATCTGAAAATCCTATGTATATTGTAAGGGCAGTCATTAAAAATAAAGCTCTATTTATTATTGACACATTTACTTTGTCTCTTTAGGGAGGTTGTTAATTCTTAACATAGTACACAGTGTTCATAAAGTGCTTTCTTTTCATTCTTACTTCCTCATTCTTTAATGTATGATAATATCAATAAAACCTTCATGTGCAAAAGACAGATAATCCTTCCAAGTTACGATAAAAGGAGTCTGATATAAATTCCACATGGATTAGAACTGTCTCTGATTCTGTATTTTTTTCTATTTTTTTATTTTAACAAAAGAAAAGTAAGAAACCAAAGCAAAACAAATTCAAAACCAGCCAATAAGAGAGTAACAATCATCAGCACATTATATATTACTATATTCACAGAAATTATTTAGGATGAAAGATACAGACATGAAATATTATCCAAAAAATTATTAGCACAAAACTTTTGCATCAATGAATCAAGAGAAAGCAGCTATATGACTATCTTTTTTGTTATGATTGCTCTATTGTTTTCAAATAAACATTTCACATTAAAAATGAAATCTGAAGATGACCCTGAGGAAACTACTTTTCCCTCAAGATTCTTTTTCTTTAACTATCTTAACTAACTTTTTACATACATAGATTTTGTTTCAGTTCACACAAGTGCAACAATGTGATGGTTACATATGTGTGACTTATTTAGTTCACTGAGAAGTATATTTTCAGTACTTATCCATTTAAGAGTGAAAATGTCTACTGTATCATTCTTTATAGCTGAGTAGTGTTCCATTATATAGAAATACCACATCTTTTTTATCCATTCCTCAGTCAAGGGGCATTTAGATTGCTTCTAAGATCTAGCTATTATGAACTGGGCAGCTAAGAACATAGGTGCACATATATCGCTGTGGTACGGTGTTTTTAATTCTTTCAGGAAGATACCCAGAAGGGGAATAGATAGGTCAAATGGGACCTCCAGTCCTAACTTTTTGAGGAATCTCCACACTGACTTCCACAGTAGTGGCATAAACCTGCATTTCCACCAACAGTGGAGAAGGGTTCCTTTTTGCCCACAGCCCCTCCAGCATTTGTTACTGGTTGACTTCTTAATACTAGCCATTCTTTCTGGGGTGAGGTGGAATCTCAGTGTTACTTTCATTTGCATCTCTCGAATGGCTGGTGCTGTTGAACATTTTTTCATGTATTTATTTGCTGTTCGTACTTCCTCATCTGAAACGTGTGTGTTCATCTCAGATGCCCATTTTTGGATTGGGTATTTAAATCTTGGAGGACTGATTTTTTTAAGTTCTTTATACGTTCTTGATAGTAATCCTTTATCTGAGGGACAGCTGGCAAACATTTTCTCCCACATTGTGGGTAGTCTTTTCACACTCTTGGTGGTTTCTCTCGCTATGAGATCCCATTTGTTGATTCTTTGCGATAATTCCTGTGCAATCTGGCTTTTATTCATAAAGTCTTTGCCTACACCAATGTTTTCAAGAGTTTTACTTACTCTATCTTCCAGCAGATTTAATGTTTCTGTTTTAATGTTGAGATCTTTAATCCATTTAGATTTTAACTTAGTACATGGTAAAAGACAGTGGGTCCCATTTTAATCTTCAGCATGTGGAAAGCCAGTTTTTCCAACACCATTTATTAAAATGGCTATCTTTTTGATAAATGTATTTGGCACCTTTGTCAAAGATAAGGTAGCTTAGTGTGTCTGGAGTTGTTTCTGGATCTTCTAATCTATTCCATTGATCCTTGGGTCTGTTTTTTTGCCAGTACCACACTGTTTTTATCACAGTAGCTTTATAGTATAATTGCAGGTCAGGAATTGTGATGCCCCTATCTTGTCTTTGTTGCCCAGGATCGCCTTTGCTATTCTAGGTATCTTCTTGTTCCAGATGAATTTTAGGATTGTTTTCTCTAATTCTGTAAGATATATTATTTGTATTTTGATTGGGATTGCATTGAATCTGTATATCAGTTTTGGAAATATGGCCATTTTGACTATATTGGTTCTTCCTACCCAAGAGCATGGGTGTCTCTCCATCTTCTAATATTCTCTTCAATCTCCTTTTTCAGAGTACTATAGTTTTCAGTATAGAGGTCTTTTACATCTTTCGTTAGATTGATTCCTAAATATTTCATTTTTGGGGATGTTATTGTAAAAGGTATTGTTTCCTTAATTTCTCTCTCAGTGAGATTTTTTTTTTTTTCAGTACTGGGGATCGAACTCACAACCTTGCACCTGCCAGGGAGGCACTTAGGCCACTGAGCCAAAACCCCGGCCCTATTTTTTTTAATTTTTTTTAATTTTTAATTTTATTTATTTATTTATTTATTTATTTATTTATTTTTTGAGGCAGAGTCACACTGTGTAGTTCAGGCCGGCCCTGCGCTCGCGTTGTAGCCCAAGCTGGCCTCGAACACACAATGCTCCACCTACCTCAGCCTCCCGAGTGCTGCGATTAAAGGCGTGTGCCACCACACCCAGCATCTCTCAGTGAGATTGTTATTCGTGTACAAAAATGCTGTTGATTTTTGAGTATTGACTTTGTTACCAGCTACGTTGCTAAATCTGCTTATTAAATCTAGAAGTCTCTTGGTGGAATTTTTGGGATCTTCTAAGTAGAGTATCATGTCATCTGCAAATAATGCTAGTTTAACTTCTTCCTTTCCTATTTCTATTCCTTTTATTTCTTTCTCTTGTCTAATTGATCTGGCTAAGGTTTCCAGAACTATGTTGAGTAAGAGTGAAGAGAGTGGATATCCTTGTCTTGTTCCTGATTTTAGAGTGAAAGCTTTCAGTTTTTGTTCATTTAGTATGATGTTAGCTATGGGTTTGTCATAGATAGCTTTTATCAGATTGAGATAAAGACCATCTATTCCAATTTTCTGTAGAGTTTTTATCATGAATGGGTGCTGGACTTTGTCAAAAACTTTTTCTGCATGTATTGAAATAATCATATGACTTTTATCCTTGGCTCTGTTAATATGATGTATTACATTTATGGATTTATGTATGTTGAACCATCCCTGCATCCCTGCAATGAATCCCACTTGATTATGGTGTGCAATCTTTTTGATGATTTGCTGCAGTCTATTTGCCAGTATCTTATTAAGAATTTTTGCATCAGTGTTCATTAGGGAGATTGGCCTGTAATTCTCTTTCTTAGTTGGATCCTTATCTGGTTTTAGAATGAGAGTAATGCTTGCTTCCAAAAATGAATTTGGGAGTATTGTTTCCCTTTCAATTTCATTAAAGAGTTTGAGAAGTAGTGGTGTTAGGTCTTCACTAAATTTCTTGTAGAATTCAGCAGTGAATCCATTGGGGCCTAGGCTCTTCTTTGTTGATAATTTTTTAATTACATCTTTAATTTCATTTATTGATATTGGGTTGTTTATGATTTTTATATCTTCTTGATTCAACTTTGGTAATTCATATGTATCTAAGAATCTGTCCATTTCTTCTACATTTTCCATATTATTACAACACAAGTTTTCAAAGTAGATATAGATAATTTTCTGGATTTCTATAGGGTCTGTTGTGATTTCACCCTTTTCATTCCTAATTGCATGAATTTGAGTCCTTTCTTTCCTTTTTTTGATAAGGTTGGCCAAGGGTTTATCAATTTTATTTAATCTTTCAAAGAATCAACTCTTCAATTCATTGATTCTTTGTGTTGTGTTTTTTTTAGTCTCCAGTGTGTTAGTTCCTGCTCGGATCCTTATAATTTCCTCCCTTGTATGAGCTTTTGGTTTAATCTGCTCTTCTTCTTCTAGAAGGTTGAGGTTCAATATTAAGTTGTTTATAGAAGCTTGTTCTGTTTTCCTGATATTTGTATTTACTGCTATAAATTTCCCTCTTAAGACTGCTTTTACTGTGTCCCACAAGTTCCAGTATGTTGTGTTTTCATTGTCATTCAACTGTAAAAACTGTTTAATTTCTTCTTTAATTTCATCTGTGACCCATTGGTTGTTCAGTAGTGTGCTATTTAATTTCCATGTGTAGATGAATTCTTGTGATTTCCTTTGGCATGGATTTCCAATTTCATTGCACTGTGGTCTGAGAGTATGCATGGGATAATTTCAATTCCTTTACATCTACTTAAGCATGTTCTGTCAACCAGTATATGGTCTATTTTGGAGAATGTCCCATGTGCAGCTGAAAAGAATGTGTATTATGATGTTGTAGGGTGGAAGACTCTATAGACATCTACTGAGTCCATTTGTTCAAAATTTTGATTTAATTCTAATATTTCATTATTGATTTTTTGTCTAGTTGATCTGTCTTTTGGTGACAGTGGGGTATTGAGGTCTCCCAATACAGTTGTATTAAGGCTTGTTTGATTTTTCAGGTCCATTAATAATTGTTTTAGGCTGGGAGTTTGGCTCAGTGGCTTAAGTGCCTGTCTGGCAGGCGCGATGTTGTGAGTTCAATCCCCAGAGCTGAAAAAAAAGAATTGTTTTATGTAACTGGGTGCACTAGTATTTGTTGCATATATATATTTATGATTGTTATCTCTTCCTGTTGGATTGTTCCCTTTACCAAGATATAGTGACCTTCTTTGTCTCTCTTAATCAGTCTTGGCTTAAAATTAACTTTATCTGCAAATAGAATGGCTACCCCTGCTTTTTTCTGAACTCCTGTTGCATGGAGTATTGTTTTCCATCCTTTGACTTTCAGTCTATGGGTATCTTTTTGAATTAAATGTGTTTCTTGTATATACCATATTGTTGGATCTTGCTTCTTGATCCGTTCTGCCAGTCTATGTCTTTTGACTGGTGAATTGAGACCATTGACATTGATGGTTGAAACTAATACATACTGACTTATCCTTATCATGTCGTTTTCCTATTATTGGCTCCCCCCCCACACTTTTTTTTCCCTTTTTCCCTTCCCTCTAATTGTTTGCCTTTCCTGGGGGATTCCTTCTATTGAGGTTCATGGAGCTGTAGTACTTATCATCCCTTTCTAAAATGTCCTTCAGAACATTTTGGAGTGCTGGTTTAGTGGTCGTGAATTTCCTCAAATGTTCCTTATCATGGAAGTATTTTGTTGCTCCCTCTATTTTGAAAGATAGCTTTGCAGGATCCATCAATCTGGGTTAAAAATTGTTTTCTTTTAGAACTTGGAGTACTTCACTCCATGCTCTCCTTGACTTGAGAGTTTGTACTGAGAAGTCTGCTGTGATTCTGATGGGCTTTCCTTTATAGGTGATTTGTTTCTTTTCCCTAATAGCTTTTAAAATTTTATTCTTGTGTTGAATTTCTGGAATCTTGACTATGGTATGCCTGGAAGTAGATTTTTTTTTATCATTGCTAATTGGAGTTCTATATGCCTCACTTATTTGTATGTCAAATTCTTTTTCTCTACCAGGAAGGTTTTCTGACACGATGTCTGTAAGGATGTTTTTAATGTCATTTGTAGTATCTCCTGCTTGTTCACTGACTCCAATTCATCTTGTTATTTTTCTTTGTCTCATCAAGCAGCTGCTGGATTGATTTCTCGTATTTGCTTTCTAGTTTTGAAAAATCTTTCTTTTCCTGGTCACTAACTGCAAACCTGTCTTCAATATCTGAGATCCTGTCCTCTCATTGGCCTAATCTGCTTCAAATGCTTTCCATGGAGTTTTTATTCTCCTGAATATCTGCTTGAATCTGCTTTATGGAATCCATTTGCTTCCTTTGTTGTATTTCTGTAATTTGTTTAAGCTTGTTTATTTTTTAGTCTGTGTCTGCTCTAACATCACTAAGCATGGTGTGTATTTTGGTAATCTCTGTAGTTATTTGAGAGATTATTTCTGATTTCATTTTTTCCAAAGCCTCATTCAATTGCTTTGTTAGCACTTCAGAGAAACCTGGTAGGGGGCTTTCGGACATCCCAGCCTCATTGCCCCCTGGGTTTGCCTTTGGTGAACTGGGTGTCTGAGGTTGTGTCCTATTTAAGTGTCTTCTCATTTCTTTTCTTTTTTAGTTTAATTCCTGGAGTGATACCTGTTAGTTCCTTGCAGTGGGTTGCTTTAATGGTGGTATTAAGGACTTTCAGGTGATGAGCACTTCCCTGAGATATCTTCCAGGTATAGCTGGTTCCTGGGCTCCAAGTCTATTGGAAAATCCCGTCTCCTGAGTTTGTCAGAGATGGGCAACCACTGCTCACCTAGCCCAGTCCCTGGTTCCTTGGCACAGTGCCTCAGCTCTCTCTATGACCTTAGTCAGTTTCAGTCCTGGACCATCAGGGCCAACAGCTATCCAGATCAATCGAGTTAATTCTGGCTGCAGTGGCACCCACAGCACCAAACACAGCCAACAAAACAGTAAACTGAGCCAACCCATTTTGCAACCCTCAGCCATGTAAACTGAATTTGTAACCATACATCAGAATGCAAAACAATCATATATAATACATAGGCCCACAATATGTCAATTCTGTCCTCAAGGGTCAGGACCCAAAATGAATTTAAGGGAAGGCAGAGAAGTGAGAAAAGAGAAAGAGACTGTAAGTAGATTGGAGGACAAAGGTGGGTACCACCAACTTAGGGAAACTGCTGCAGAAGACTGAGGGAAATAGAGCCAAAAGAGACAAAAAGGAGAACAGGACAAGACCACACACAGAAGAAGGGCAGAAATCACACTCACACTCAAATAATAATAATAATAATAAACAAAATGAACAATAAAAAGAAAAAAGAAAAAAAAGAAGAGAAGAAAAAAAAAGTCCACTTTCAGGGTTCTCTCTGGATTTGCTGGTAGACAACCTGTGGAGACAGCAACCCAAATTGTGGCACTGTATCCCCTCAAGCCACCAACTGCTCGTGGACATAGTAGTAGACAACCTTAGCAGGTCTTCCTTGAGAACAGACTCCTTAGGCTGGCCGCAGTCCAAGCAGTCTCCATGGGCCTGTGCTCAGCTAGCAGCTAGGAGCTGCTGGGGGAAGCTGGCAACAGTTTTAGCTCCAGGCTTATCTGGCCCGACTGCAAAATGGCTCCTTGCAAATCGCTTTCTCCCACTGGAGGACCAAGCACCCTGCACTCACTGCCAGCCAGCACAGTCCTCCATGCCTGCTGCTCTCCTCCACCAACAAATGGCTCTGCAGAGGCTCTTGGGGTCACCAGCTGCCACCAACACTGTGCCCCTGTGCCCCCAGGCTCCAACAGCTCACCTCACGCAGTGAGTCTGGCTCCAGAAGGCACCACCAGCTACCACTTTCTTTGTTGAAGTTTTTCTTTTCACTCTCTCTGTGGGGTTCGATTCAGATTTCAGCCTCTTCCTGGGTCTAAGGAACCCATTTCCCTTCTTTTTGTCTTCCTCAAGATGGTGTGTTCCCACATCTACATCTCTTTCATTCTGTTAGTTCAGCTCTCCATTTTTCACTCACTAGTATGTATATTTTTTCCTCCCCCTTTTATCCTCTTTCCAGTGTCCAATTAAAATTTACCACTTCTTTTCCATTTCAGATCCATTTTGAACAAGTTTATGTAAGTATATGGTTCTAGTTCTAAGCTCAAAACAACTGAATCATCACTTTTCTTCAAGTTAACTCTAAAGTAGCTTGAAACTCCTGGGCTCAGTCAACCCACCTGTCTCAGCTTCTGGAGTAGCTAGACTCCCAGCTGTATGCCACCATTCCTGACCTGAACTGTCCATAAAGTGGCTATCGATGAAAATATGACCTAGTAGGAAACAAACTGTTCTAGTTTATGTTTTCCATTGTTGAGAATTATCAGGATGGAGAAAGGTTAGTAGGTACTATGTTACAGAAGAAATAAGTTCTGATGTTCTTTTGCACATTATTATCAATATAGATAAAAATAATATATATTTCAAAAACTTAAGAATTTGATGTTTTCACCTGAAAGAAGTGAAAAATATTTGTAGAATAGATATATTTAGCTGTTAAATAAATTACATAGTATATACATATATTAAAACATTTTATGGCACCTCAGAAATACATGTTTTTTATGTGTCAATTTTAAAAAATCAGATCATTATTTTAATCCTGAAGAATATTTCTTCAGTATACTTAAAAACCTGTTTTAAGACATTTAACTGCAAACTTTAATATGAACTAATATTTCCCTATTATTTTAAATTTATTAATTATACTAACCTTTTATTACATCAATAGGTTTTGTATAAAAGCATCACTCAAATAAGTTTTGAAATGCCTTCTGTGACAGTTATTCATATGTGTGTCTATTTGATATTCTTAAGAAATGCCTAAGGGATCAGTAAAGCACATTTCTGGATGTATCAGAGTGGATCATGGAGGCATGGCTTTGAGTATTACTGTATATACAGCTCATAGCCCATTCTTCTCTGACACTGTTCCCCTGCTTTGCTCCCCAGCTACCATGAACTAAGCAACTTTGCTCCACCATATTCTTCTGCTGCAATGTTTCTGTCTTGGAGCTGACTGATCATGGACTGAATCCTTTTAGAATGTGAGCCAATTTAAGCCTCACCTCCTTTAAACTGTGGGTGTTAGATATTGTGTCCAGCAATGAGATAGTCTCTAATACAGAAAATCATTACTGAAGAAGTAAGGTCATTGCTGTGTCTGTACCTGACTATGGGATTTAGAAGTATTTGGAACCGGTTTGTAGGAGGAGTTTGAAAATATTTGGAGATAGAGGGTAGAGAAAACTTATAATCCTGTAAGCAGAGCCTGATGATTGTTTCTGGCCAGAGCTCAGAAGACCAGATGTTAGGAATATAGACAATAAAGGCCAGAATCAGGTTTCAGTGGGGAATGAGGACTTACTGGCAATTGGACTAGAGGCCATGTGTCTTGCACTCTGGCAGAAAATTTGTGTACATTTTGCCCATGTCCTGAGATTTTTCAGGAGTCTGAAATAAAGAGCGATGTACTAGTTCATCTGGTGGAGGAAGTTTCAAGGCAGCCAAACATTCAGTCTGTGATATGGATGCACTTGACTATTTTTAGCCAGGTTTATAGTGAGAATCAGAGGAAAAAAAAAAAATAAGAGCAGAAAAAAATTGAACAGCTTAAATTTTGACCCACAAGAAACCACTTGTGAAGTTAGAGGTCAAATGAACTGTGATTGCCAAAGAAATTAGCACCATTAGAAAGAAACCAAGTACTTTTTATGAGAGAAGAAAAAAGATACTTTGAGAGTATCTCAAAAATTAGCAAGATTCCACCTGTTACATACTCTGTTATTGTTCCAGCAATAAGTAAGCTGACTAACAATGTTTTTCTGTGCTATTGGTTTCAATCTGCTAATGTATAGTTGGGGATATTTGTGTGTAGGCTCATGACAAATGCTAATCTGTAGTTTTCTTGTAACATCTTTGTCTGACTTTAATATGAGGGTACTTTGGCCTTATGAAATGACTTAGAAAGTATTCCTTCTGTTTCATTGGTAGAATTTTTTTCCTCAAATGTTTGGTAAAATTCAATAATGAGCCCACATGGAGTTAATATATTCTATTTCTGTAATATTTTTAATGTTTGATTCAAATTGTACCAACTATGTATCTTAAGTAATTGCTTTGTTTCATCTAAGCTTTCAAATTTTTGTATGTAGAATTTTTCATTATTTCATCATTCTTTTAATGTCCATGGAACCTTCATGATATTCTCAGTGATATTCTCTCTTTCATTTCAGATATTAGTAATCTGGGTTGTCTTTTTTTCTTACTTAACTGACTAGAAGCGCACACATTATATTGATCATTTCAAAGGATAATAAAAAATATAATAACCAAAACTATTAAAACTATTAATCAGCTTCCCTTCCTCTATCTAGTGGCCAGGAAATAGTAAAGGAAACACAAACATGAAGGTGTTAACAATTTTTCTAAGCCTTTAACAAACATTGTAGTTTTTGAGCAAGTTGAATAAGACTTTTTTGAATGGGAATTTTTTCTCAAATTCAAATAAATTATTAACAAATGACAAAAACCAAGGAAAAAATCCAATAATTCTTTTAATCAGTATTTTCAAAATATTACCTCTTTATTTTGCCACAAGCTAAAAGTTTTTCAGTACTGTTAAGGAAAATTTATACATAGATTTCAAGTTCAAAACTTTAGAAACTTAAGTTTCCTTGTTTCTCTAGCTGATGGCTTATGAAAAGCACCAGTTTGTATGGATAGAAGAATATCATACTTGACCATGTTTTATGGTGGAAACAGAGCCTGGGTAGAAAGATCCATCTGAAGAAAGACTATCTAGTGAGAATCATTTGCTTCTAATGAGTTTAGTCAACTTTCTTTTCTGGAGTAAAAAAGCAATAAAAAATACCTGATTCAAAGCCCTGGTAATGGGCCAGGTCAATAAGTTCTGCTCAAATGACTGTGCAATTCTATTCACTCTCTGTACCACTGGGGTTGAAACTCCATATGGGTTGGGGACAGTAAAAAGGGGCAGAAAAGTGTGCCTTCAAAAGTTGAGGGTGTCACTGGAGCACGTTTTGTAAATCAAATACAGCCAGTCAGTACATAGCTGGATGGTAATAAGGTTGACAAAGGGCATGAAGGGTGTGAGTTCAGTGTATTACAAGTTGGGAGCTGTGTTAAAATTTGACTTCCTAGAATAGTGTTTTTAATTCCCTTTATAATCGAATGAAGACCATTTGCAGTCCTTTCTAATCAGGGTCTAAAAAGATATACTGAGAGATTAAAATTTAAACTAAAAAGTAGTGTTCCTACTCATACATTTTTGGATCCTGGGCACATAATTAGTCTCAATAATAAGGTATTAAAGATCATATATTCAGTGAGCATGGGAGATCAGATGGTACACTACTGAAAATTTTCTTGGGATAAAATTAATCTGATAGTGCTAATTCATAGGTCATTTGTTGTTAAAGAAGAAATGTTATTAAAAGTAAACATTGGTAATACTGTATGAAAATATTTTATATACAGTTATAGTATAGTGTCAAAATTAAATATACACAATCCATTAATTGAAAAGCTAACATATATTATTCTCTTGAAAATATACCTCCCAAGTTGAAAACTAAGACAACTTTTATTATACATAAATGTCAAAAGTAACAGTACTAAGGCTTAACATTCCTAGACTAAGTGAATTTCTACCTTCTGAAATGATCCTTTATTTTCATTTAAAAATGTTTGCTATACCATTTATTAAAGGCACTGTTATATATTCATATTTAAATATATTTCTTAATCTCTCCTAAGTATTTTTGGCTTCTTTGTGTTGCTGCTTCTTTAGAGTATATGCTTTTCTTGTTTTCACGAGCATTTTTCCATCAATGTTAATTCTAAAGCATCTCAAGTGTAGATGATGACAGTCTTTATGCTTAGCACAGTACACTGATGCATGGTGGACCATAAAATTCTTCTAATAATAAAATGATGCTAATTTAATCCTTATTACCTTTGTATACTTCATAGACTTGATGTCTTCTGAAATATTTAAACAGGTTTTACAAACTTTATTGCACATGATTCTTTATGTGGATTGTCTTACAAAATCAGTATAAACTTAATACTGATTAATATATGTCCACATAGCTATGAAACAGTTCATTCACTGCAACATTCAGTTTCCATTGTTTATGTCAATCTTTTAGTACTACAATGTCAATTTCTCAGTTGTTCTCATTATTTTTGCTTGGTTGTCTTCAGTAACTTCTAGGAGGCTTTCTACCCTCCAAAATTGCATAAGCAGATTATTGGAGGATGCAGCCACAGTTCATATATTCCCTTCATATTTTCCAGTGTCTTTTAATTCCCTCTCAAAATTTTATGCCAGCAAGTTTTTATCTTTTGTAATAGTGTCTTTAGGAAACACCAGTCATTCCTTTTTGGTTCCTTTGAAACAGTTTCTTCCTAGAGAAATAGATTAAACAGTTATAATTTTACACTTTTATAATAACATATGTTTTAAAAAATTCTATCTTTATTTTCAAGCACATAAGGTAACATTGAAAATTTGGTATAATACAGGAAAAATCTTGCATGAATTTAAAAAAACTATAATTCTTAACTATACTTGTGATAACTGACATGTAGGTAAATCAAGGTATGTGTGTTCTAAGACTTAGGGAACATTTTTATACCACAACAGTGACCACAAAATATTGTTTAAACTTCTGCAAAAGAGATATTTTAAGTTGGGTATTGTGACACATGCTTTGAGGCTGGCCTATACAAATAGTGGAATGCCCATCTCAAAAACGATATTTTCAGATGTCAGTAATCAAATTTTAATATTTAAAAATATATTTTAGTGGAAGGAATAATTAACACTGAAAATAGTCATATTATTTCAGCAAAGTTAATAAGGTTATACCTCATTGAACTTATACCCTAAACTCTACCCCAAAAATCTAACCTTCACAGAATGTGGCAAATGTTTGCTTAGATGCTAGTTCTTACTATCTGATGAGAATGTTGAAAGAGGCTACCTGTATAGTGTATAGACATGTAAGGGAACTGCTCTGCATAAACTGCTATGTTTTTCTGAACCTTCTAATAGACTATTGTATTTCTTCATTTAGGTATCAATTATTTTTGAGCATTTTCTATATCAAGTATTGTGCTCAGTACTTTACATATATTACTTCATTTTATCTGCCTAATAATCCTATGAATTTGATTTCACTCTATTTTACAGATGAGGAAATTGAGCCTCAAAAAAGTATAAATAAGCACCAATGTCACATGTCAAATAAATATAATGGCTAAGTAAGCCTTGAGTTCATCCATCCTATTTTTAATTTAGTTATAAACTCAGATCTCTCTTAACTGTATACTTAGCAACCCTAAAATATTTCTTTTAACTAATATCAAAGATTAGATTAGAAACATAAATAAGAAGAAAAATTTTCATCTTCTTTGTAGTGAGAGTTTGAGGACATTTTTTAAAAGTACAAGTTGAACTTTACTTAGCTTAGTAGATGTGCTTGACTAGGAGAAACACAGGTGCCCCTTCGTGTCTATAGTTCCCACATCCTCAGTTTCAACTAACAACAAATTGAATATATTTGGGAAAAATGCACTTATACTGTCTATGTATGCCCATTTTCTAGTCATTACTCTACAAAAATACATTAAAACAAACACATAGCATTTATAAACTACTAGGTATTATAAATAAACTAAAGATGATTTATAGTAGGTGGGAGGAAGTGTGCAGGTTATATGCTACATCCTTTTATATAAGGGACTTGAGTATCCACAGCTCTTGGTTTGTGAAGTGAGATTCCAAAATTAATCTGCCATAAATACTGAGGTATAACTATATAGATGTAAAAAAAAAAAACCTCAAAAAGTCTTGATTTTACCTCTGGAGTCCTGGGAACATAAATGTTATCTCGCCTTTCTCAACTTTCTGAATTCTTAGTCAAAACCTTTTGGAACATTTATATTAGTCCTAGCTCACGTATCCATTTCATTCTTTTCAGATTATCTACTGCGTGGAATTCCTAAGGTTTCCTGACTCTCAGGGTGTACTACTCAGCCTCTTTTAAGAATAATAAGGAAATTTCATGTCCCCTTTTATCTACTGATAAACAACAACATAATAATAATAGAAATGTACAAGAAGAACCCAGTCACACTCATGAATCAATGCACCTATTTTTAAATGTCCCATTCTATTTAATGAACCTTTTAAAAGTTTAATCATATTCAATTCAGTGTGTCTTTAAAATTCATAAATATGTTCCATACACCTGTATAAAGCAAAATATAGCCTTAAGAAACACTTTGTGTCAGCTGGTAAAATCCCTGAAAAGGGAAACAGTAGCAAGAGTAATAAACATTATTTAATCATTAGAAACCTTTTAGTACTAAGCACATAAAACATCATGCCATTAAATCCTTTCAGCATCCTACAATGGAAATTCTTTATTTTTCTCCAATTTGCAGATGAGAAAATTGGCTACCATCAAGATAATCTTTCACATTTTGAATTGTTTTTAATTCATAACTTTTAGTAGAAAAATAAGGAAAAATTTACCCTATTACTATCAAAATTATTAAATCAAAACAAGGAAAAGTGATGGAACTATATATGCCTAGGTTTAATATGTGCAAATAGTTATAAAATATATTTGGTTTCCTGTTTTATTGACCAGGATGTGTACAATGTGAACATAATATGGATTGTAGTAAGTTATACAGATAAAAAAAAATTACCATTCCCCCACAATTTATCACCCTAGTTTCTTTGTAAATATGGCAATGAAGAATTCATTTATTTTCACTCTCCTTTCACAAACTATTCATTTTCCTTAGCCAAGGTATAAATACATACTTTGTAATAAGTGGAGATTTTCTTCTTCTACAGTTTATGTGTCTCAGTTTTAAATGGTCACAAAATTTAGAATTCTATAGTAATGGATATGATAATCAGAGAATGATGGTATCTTAGCACTAGTTTATATTTTTGTTAAAGTAGTCCCAGCTTACCTTGGTGCAGTTTATTTCTTTTAATGTGCCCTGTGAAACTCTTGTTAACTGTATCTCAAAATCCTCAGTGATATTCATTTTAACAAATTGCTTCAGCTTGTAAGCAGCACGATTTAGAAAAGCAGCTTCCTATTATAGAAAAAAGTCAAAAGAGCAGTGGTTGAAATAAAATAATAAGAATGTACAGTTTTCTTAAAGATCCTAAAGCCAGAACCGTAGTATTGCTAAGTAATGCCCAGCCTCCTTTCCAGCTCTCTATTCCTGTTAATCACGTGACTGACAAGTAACAGGACTGAAACTGTTTAGCTCCTAGGCAACCAATTGAAGTGCCTACATCTTGGTTTACTGATTATCTGCCTCTAAAGTCTCTCTTTTTCTATTCTGGTTGTGTGACCTTATCTTTCATGGGTGAAAACATTTTAAAGTCTATTCAATATAAAACAGGATAACTAAAGGAGAAGGCTTCTGGAAGCAATGATTATGAAAGGTATGTGTGTTTTTTCTTACATATATTACTTTTGATCCTTTAGAGTCTGGAATGAATAGCTAGTATTAAGAAAATAAAGGGCCAGATCAACTAAATTATAAGTTTTTATGTATTTAAAGTAAGCAATTAAAAATGAATTTATAATTATAATATGAGATGCCATAAAATTGATTTTGCTTTTGTGAGTTTGAAAAACACTATTGAATGGCAAAAAAATTTCTCTAGAAAGAAATAGAACAAATTTTGGAGATTTTATAAACTGTAGTATTATGCAAATTAGAAATTATATTGGTTTAAAATTTAGGAAATATTGAAAATATTTTTCAAGATATCTACAACTAAGTTATACCCATGATTTATATATGTGTAAGCAATCACTTATAATACATCTTTCCCCACACAACAAACTGTAGAAAGACATGCAATTATGAATGGAGCAGTCCTGGTATTTTTAAGATGATATTATAGCAGAAAAGTAAAGTTATCTATTATGGATAAAACTATAAAACAATAGGATAAGGGAGACAAAAATATGACTTAATAGATCAGTAGGAATTGTGCAGTTTAGAACAAAGGAATGTCATAGATATAATTAATAGAATTATCTCCCAGAGGAACAAAAAATAGAACTTTCTATGTCATTCAAATGACAAACTCTAAGTAATTATCATTATTACCTTTTTATCAGCACATGAATGTTTCCTAAAATAGTTTGGTTCTTTTTTCAGGCAATTACTGTCAACTTGTAGCATTTTGTCCTATAATAAATAATATAAAATAATATTATTTTCTGTAGTTGAAGAAACAAGTATGAGGTCCAACAGAAATATACGCTGAATATTTTCTCCCTCAAAATGCCTCTCCATCCCCACTTTGACCACTCTTATCCCATCACTCTTGCCATTCTCTAAAGCAATATTGCTAAGTGCTATCCAGTGGAAAGACGGGCTCATCAAAAAATTACAGTATGTCCTCATTCACCTTCTTCACGGCATCTGGCACTGTGAGATTTCTGGCTCTTCCCCAAGTCAAAAGGACCATGAGAACTAAACATTTTGAATTGATTCAGGACATCCCAGCAGCCAAGACAGCACAACTAAAGACACAGAACTGCTTCAAAAAGTGGCAAAAATAATGGGATAAGTGTGTTTGAAATAAGAAGGAGTACTCTGAGGGAGATTAATGGCATGTATCTTTTATTGTAATGCATTTTGAAAAAGAATCATCTACCATATTTTTCAATGAAACCATATATTCACTTCAAATGTTTAGAACACCTGATCCCATAATGTAATTCCAGAATTAACTGAGATTCAGGCTCTTATAGGGAAATAAAAGGACATATTTTAGAGGATATACTATATAGACAAAATGTTTTAAAATTTGAAATTAAGGAACTGAGATAGAATTAAGATGTTATTCCACCCACTCATAATCTGATTACTGTTCAAATAGGAAGGAAATTTACATTAGAATTAAGGAAAACCACCATGACAATGAGAGATAAGGTTGAAATTCATTCTTCAGCATTTATAGTAATCCGATTTGTCTGGTATGATGGAAGTGGAATTTTGCTGAGAAATACTGGGATTGAGTACTACTATAATTATAAATGTAGGATGGGAAGGTAGACTATTACTAGCGCAAATTTGTTTGGTTGGTTGGTTGGTTGGTTGGTTTGAGACAGGATCTTGCTATGCAGTTCAGGGGTTACCTTTGAACTCACTAGGTAGCCTAAACTGGCCTTGAACTCATGATGATCCTCTTGCCTCAGCCTCCCAAATGCTGAGATTACAAACCTGCACCACCACACCCAGCTCAGTACATGCTTTTTTTCTCATTTGTAAGGAATGTAGTACAAGAAGTCAGGCTTACCTGGATCAAGAATTTAGCTGACATATTAGGAAGATCTTTTCTAAGAATTAAGATCCTTTAATGCATGGGATTAGACCAGCTCTATCCAGTAACCTAGCAATTCTATGCTAACACAGTTTCTAGAGAGATTTCAAGCAATCTTAGCCAACAGGATATCATCAAAAGATATAAAGTGAAGAACAATAGTAATTCTAAGTCATGGCCTTCTCATCTTCATCTACCTCTCAGAAAATTATGTATCACTCCTATCAACTATGAAAAGCATATATGGATGTGATGGTTCAAATCTAAAATGTCCCCCAAAAGTCTCCTGTGTCCAGAGGTGGGTTTTTTTAAAGGTGATTGGAATATGGGAATACTATATTCTTCAGTGGATTAATCTGCTGATGAGTTTATTGCTCCACATCGTGTTAGGAGTTGGGTCACAGTTGGAGATGTGACAGGAAGGGCACGTTCTCATTGCTGGCTGTTTTCTCTGTGTCTGTTTCCTGGTTCCCATGGGTTGAACGCTTTGCCCTGCCAGGTCCTTCCTCCATGCTCTTTGTGCCTGGGAGCCAGCCAGCCAGCCATAAACTGAGCCCTCTGAAAAGTGTAAGTCAAATAGACCTCTTCTTTCACTTTGAGGTATCAGGTATTTTTGTCCCAGTGATGGGAAAGTGACTAAGACAGTGGACTCTGGACTTACCCTGTCTTTAAAATATATACAGTGTCTGCTTTACCTGCAGAAATGATGACTAAGTAGATAACCTTTATTCAACATTTAACAAAGAACCACTGTTGGAAGATTTTCTGCAAAACTTGATACGGAAACAAAGAACACAGTCCTGGTTTCCTGAGCAATTTGGTAGAGAAGGTGGTCACTGAGTCCCTTGGCCACATTTATATTCCTCATATTTTTAGAAAACAATGCTTTTGGAAATAATTTTGTTAGTGCCAACCATCCAACTCATACTGCAAAAATGTCAAGTGCAAAAGATATATTTAACTATTGTTAAGTTGCCATTATACACATTACTGAAAATGTAGTGTAGAATTAGTATTTGCCTAAAAAGTAATTTTCCTACTGACTTCCATTTAATCTCAAGAAGGACACTGAAACATCTATCAAATTTTCTTTGGTAAAATATCAGTATTTAATTTTTTAAAGATTGTAGACATGTGTATAACTAATCCGTATAATTTTTTTTCAGCACACCAAACAGTATCAGAGTATGTGACAAAGAATTGCTGCCAATTTTTGAAATTTGCACAACACATGAATATTTTAAAAACTTTGTTAATTAGGCCAATACTCCAGGTGTTTAATAAAACTTTTTTTGGCAGATCTACAGAAATATAATGATATACCAGTTTCTCTGCTTGTCAAGTAGTTGTTGCAGAATCCAAACTTGATATTATACTCTTCAAAGTTTGTTTTATATCAAGGTGATAATTATTATTAATGACTTGATTTTAGTACAGTTTATGAATATATTTAACACAGGTCTCCATGGATACCAACAACTGAAATATTTTTAGTTAAGCCCTATGAGAAAAGCAACTCAGAGTAAAAATTACAAAATCATAAAATAGTAAAGAACCTTAGATAGTCATCTCTTCATTTAGCAAAAAAGTAGAATTGCTTCGTGAATGTCAGGATAACAGTTTCTTATAGGAATCTTGATATAAGTGAAGATTACTTCAAATTAATTATGAAAATAAAAAATAACAAAAGAAAAGCCAACATCATATTGACTATGAACTATAGTATTTTCCATAAAACATGCTGCTGTGTTTCCTAAAATATGTAATGTTTTATCAATTTGTAAAATTAGGTCTTTCACATCAGTAGTTTTCTATCTTTGAAATTCTTATAATTACACATTTAATTCCCTTCTTTAAAAGCACTAATCTTGTATAAAACAGATCTTCTACTTCACTTTAACATTGTCATCCTTTTATTTTTATTTTAGTTTTTATTTATTAGTATATGGGCATAGTATGCATTGTTTTATAGTACCATTTATGACCATTTTTATGTAGTAATAGATAATGAACACAAGCAGCAACCAGATTCTTAATCTCCATGTTAAAAGTCAAGAGTTCAAGGGGCCAAAGGCAGTTGTGGGAGTACATTTCAAGCCTCTGCTCTGGCCTTTATATTCTTTATTCCTTATGGGAAGTTGGTACATGTGCATAGCACATTTTAATTTCTTTTTATCATCCCCTTTTGCTTCCCTGCCTTCCTCCTCAACTCATCCCTTGATTTCTTTCCTTTGTGCATGTGTGTGCGTTTATGTGCAGTATATGTTTACATACCTTGAATGGAGTTGGTACATGTGCATAACATATCCCCAGACCCTTTTATTTATTTATTTTTTGGTCATTTTGTTAGTATCAATAGGTAGAATTTTCTTTTTGATTTTCCAAAAGGATGTTCAGGCAGATTATCATTCAGCTAATTCTCCAAACCTCTAAATGGTTGAATGCATTCACTTCTCACGGCTGCTATAGCAAATTACCAAAATCTTAATGAATGAAAACAAAGCATTCATTGTTTGTCTCTTCTGTCTTCTGGTGGCTTCTGCACCCATGGGTTCCTTGCCTTAAGGACACATGACCTGTCTCTGTCTCCATATTCACATTACAATCTTCGTGTGTCTCAAATCTCTTATGACCATACCTGTGATAGCATTTAAGGCCCACCTGAATAGTTCAGGATAACATGTCAGAATACTTGACTTCATCATATCTGCAGTCTCTTTTACTTTATAAATTCCAGGAACTAGAACTTGATATCCCAAGTCGCCATTAGTTAGCATACTACAGAGAACATATTTCTCTGTCCCTAGATGTTAGATTTGACCAAAGAATTTCAACACTGGATATCAACAGATTATACTATGAAACAACGAATGTTTATTATTGTAAATTTTCTGTGGGCCAGGAATTTAGGAGCAGTTTCACTAGGAGCTTTCAGGTCTTCAGCTTCCAAAAGGATGCAGTTAAGATATTGGCCTTGTTTGTAGTCACTTGACTGGGAACAGAGTATCCACTCCCACTGTTCCTCTCTCATACATGTATTGGTGGGATACCTCAACACATGAATCTTTTCACAGGTTTTTTGAGTGTCCTTATAAAATGGTATCTGACTTTTCCTCAAAAGGGTAATGTATGAGAGAGCAAGGAGGAGGTTTCACGCCATTTATGACCTAGTCTTAGAGGTCGCACACCACCTTTTCTCTCTTACTCTATTGCTTTGGAGTGAATCATTAGTCCCAGTCCACATTCAAAGGGAAGGAAATTAAACTCCATCTCTTGAAAGGAGAAGTGTCAAAAATTTGTGGAAGTATATTAAAACTTCCATACATGACTCCATCTCACGACTCAGAATGAAATATGAAGGCTGTCAACCTTAAGCAATTATCATACCTGTGAATCTGAGAACATACATGCAAAAATCCTCGGAAAATATTAACAAATAAAATAGAAGAATGCATTTCCATTGCTGGATACAATACCTGACACACACAACTTACTGTAAGAAAGTTTTAATTGGCTCACATGTTCAGTCTGTATTTGGCTGACTCCAAGCCAGAAACATCATGAGGGGAAGACATGGAAGAGCAAAGCTGCTCAGATCATGAAGGCCCAGAAGCAAAGCAGGGAAACACTGCCAGAGAAGAATAGATGAAAAAAATCTATAATGCCCAAGGTAATACCATGACGACTCAACCAGACACATCTAGGGAGCGCTTCACTAATCTGCTGGGCATTTTTTTAAAACCCAATCAAGTTGATACATCAGGATTAATGGTCACAATCTGTCCAAAAACTTTACACCCAAGTGCATCTCCTTAAACCATACTCAGTCTATAAGGAAAGACAAAAGCAAGTTCGTAATCCTGCGTAACATAATACTGTACAACTACCCACATGTAATTGTAAATGCAATAACCTCTCCCCCAGTGTCTCAGCAATCCTAGAATTATCCAAAACCCCAAGTAAAATGGCACAGGGTGAATATTCCATTCCAAAATAGAAGAATGCAGGATAGAAAAGAATCAGATCAAGTAAGACTGAAACCCATGAGAGCAAATACTAACTTTTGTAGCTCTATATACAGTATGCAGGACACATAATGGTGAGGTGTGAGTTACAAAAGCTCATATAGCCCCACTCCTATGGCCTTGTTGGTTGAAGTCTCTCAAACCCTCTTACTTGTGACAGTTCCCCTCACAGCCTGCGACTTTCCTAGATAGATTCTAGCATGTCCAACTTTCTGGTGTTTCCCCTGCATTTTTGGCATAATTCCCACATATTCACACACTAACTCCTCAGGGGCTCCTTGCTCAACCTTCCAGACCTTCCTTTGCAATCTCTGTAGAAGCCTCTCTGACTTTACAACTCTTGCATTTTTTATGCCCATGGTGGATGCCAGTGTCTGCTGTCTCTAGGAGCAGTAGCCAAAACCCTTTTGACCTTGAACACAGTGACCACTGAACCCCTGAATGATTGAGTAGAGTGAAATGAATACTGGAGAACTAATTCCCTAGGAGGTCCTTCTTGAACAGGAAGCCCAGAGATTCTTGAATGAAATATTTACATTTTTGAATGCTTGAGTCTGTAATAGGTACGGTTTTCCTTATTTCAGAGATGCCCTCAAAGCATCCATCTTTCTATACCTGTACAAGCTACTTGGTTTCTCTTTAATGGTACTAACCTCTTTAGCACCCACATTTCTTTTGGCTCCATCTTTACATATGATTCTTCTTGGCTAAAACTTAAATTTAAAGTTTTTTGTTCTGTTTTTTATCCAATTCTCACCATAAATCTAGATAAAAGCAATCAGCAGTACTCATGTGACAGCATAAATGTTAGACTACACTGAAATTTTCTATTCCAGGTTAATTAGTCTATAGTCTTTAATTTCAGTCCCCTGCAGTCTAAGGATGTGTACAAAATGCAGACACATCTTCTTCCAGTGTGTAATACATATGGGCTTTCATCCAACTGTCAATGGAGTCCTTGTTCCCAATAGAAACCTCCTAAGCCTGTCCTTTAGTGTCCACATTCCTACCAGTATTCTGGTCTCCTGAGCTCCCATCAGAATCTCCCAGTGAGTTCTTCTTACAGCATCATAAGGCTTCTCTAGCCTCAATCTCCAAACCTTTCTAACTTCTTCCCACAAAACAATTTCAAAGGCTTCTAAACCACATAGGTACAGTCACAATAATAACCCCACTTTTCTGGAATGAATTTTTGTGTTAGTCAACTTTGCCTTTGCTGGACAGATGTGCAACATCCACAGTTTAAAAGAAAAATTGTTTAATTGGATCACTTTTCAATATGTCATGGGATAAGGATGTGGAGGAGAAAATCTGCTCAGTTCATGGTTGTGGGAAGTAGAGCAGAGGAACAGTAACAGAGAAGAATGGATGATCACATATAGCACTCAAGGCCACACCTTATCTATTCAGATACACCCAAGGAAAACTTTCTAATCTTCTAAGTATTTCTTAATCCAATGATGTTGACATATCAGGATTTAATGGTGATAAATATATACCTAGAAAGTGGTATTAATTCCAGATATGCAAAGTCTATTCAAATTCAAATATCAATTAATGTTTATCATATCAACAGGTTAATGAAAAAGTACATAATCATGTCAGTATATGTCAAAAGAGCTTTTGACAAAATACAAGTTCATTTTATAGTAAAACAATCTTGAATAGAGATGAACTTTTTTAACTCAATAAAAAAAATTAAGATCAGCCTTAATGATGAGAAATTTAAAACTTTTCTGCTAACAAGGTACAGATTTTCCCCCTCACAACTGTTTTCAACATATTATTGGAATGTATAAAACTTGCATAAGGGCTAGGGATTTAGCTCATTGGTGTAAGCACCTGCCTGGCAAGCATGAGGTTGTGAGTTCAATCCCCTGTACCAAAAAGTAAAATTTTTAAAAAAGCCTGCATAAGATCTATATGAGAAAAACAAACAAAAAAATCTAAAAGATGTCAAAAGAAAAAAATAAATGGAAAAATATTCTATGTTCATGGATAAGGAGACTGCAGTATCAAGATGCTTGTTCTTTCCAACTAGTTCTAGATTCATCAAACTTCCAATTAAAATCTCAGTAAGTTACTTTATAGGAATTCACAAACTGATCCTACAGATGATGATGAGAGGAAAAAGGATGAATAGCACACAGTATTAAAAAAAGAGAAAAGTTAGACAGGTGAAGCTACGCAACCTCACTATTTACTATAAAAAATGTAGTAGTCAAGATAGTAAGGTATTGGGGAAAGAATGTAAAGCAATACAAAAAATTATTGAATAGATGTGGGTGAAATAACTAAAATACTGAAGTAAGTAAAAACAACTAAGAAAAATAATAGATTACTTCTAAAGTGTCTAAGGGTTCTGAATCTAGAACTTGCAGAGAATGCCTTGTGAGTATTCAATCTTAAAAGAAAAAAATGACAGGAAACTCTAATCAGTTAATTCATATTTAAAGAAAAATCCTTGGTTCCTTGTTTAGAAAATATAAAATATATGTACACTTTTATATTTAATATTAAAAATGGCAAGATACGTATCTTTTTATTTTAACTAATGCCTAGCTATAACCTGGCAAAACAGATAAAAAACAAAGACCTTTGTACATCTCAAGCTTCAACACTGTATTTTTTTCTTTTCCTTTCACATAACCCAGGGTGCAAAAGGTACAGAATCTTCATATCTTTCATCTGTTTTTTTTAATTCAAAATGCACACACAAAAAGCATAATATCTTTCTTGCTCAAAATGTATTTATTAGGCATTCATGCATATAGGATATATGAATATATATATATATATATATATATATACAGGGTTCATAGGGATATTTTCCTTTTCAGTTTTACTAAAAAATAAATCATGCTACACTCTTCAATTTTTGTTTATGATTTTCACTTTATACAGTGAATCTCATTCTAGGTCAAATACAACTAGAACAAGTTTTTTTTTGTTGTTTGTTTGTTTGTTTGTTTTGCGGCACCAGGGATCGAGCTCACAACCTCATGCCTGACAGACAGGCACTTAAGCCACTGAGCCAAACTCCCAGCGAACAAGTTTTTTTTATATAACAAGATACTTATACTGTGTATTGCGACATTTGTTTCACACTTCTCTCATTTATGAATAGATAACTATTTTCTTATGCAAACAATATTATTATTGATATCTTTATATATATACATACATATATGTGTGTATATGTATGTAACTTTTAATATGATTGTTCCTTTTCCATAGAAATGGTTCCTAAAAATGAAATTGGATGAATAAACTGGTGAATAAATTTTTAAAGTGATTGGACTTCCACTAGCAATTGAGGGAACCTATTATTTTGTTGTATTCTTATCAGTACCAGAGTCTGTCAGCCTTTAACATCTTTACCAATCTTGATATGTGAAAAATTATGTCTCATTATAGGTTAGACTTGCATTTTTCTTGACAAATAGAAGATGATCATTATTTCATGTTGACAATTTACATCACCTTTGCTATGAATAGTCTGATCTTACCCAATATTTTATGTTGTTTGCCTTTTAGTGATTATTGTGAATACTTTATATTAGAAAATTTAAATTTTTTGTTTTATTTTAGGTGTATTAGTTATATAGAACATACTTATTTTATGTGTGTGTAGACAGTTTCAATTTCAGAGTTTAAAAATAATTTGTAATTATTTTAAAATACTACAATTTCTTTTTTTCTTTCATAATTTGATATGTGAATGGTAGCATTTTATTTTCCTTTCTGTGTTGTGATTTGAACACACTCCATAGAATTCTCTTAAAAACCTTTTCCAAAAATTTACTAAAGTTGTATTTCCTATCAGCCTTAATGGGTACACATACCTACTCATCACTGACATAAGAAAGGAGGGATTTCTCATGTTTCACTTAATCTCAGCCCTTATATAATTACATACTTAGTATGTTGTTAATTTTTAGGTAAAACATGTTACTGTTGTGCTTATATATTTTACAAATTCATATTACCAAATATTTCATTATTTAATATTGATTGTACTATATCACCATTTATCTACTATGAATATTTAGTAAGATCTTTTTCACTTGGAGTAATCTTAGAATCAAGTTTTCGTTGTATTTTTTGGACAGAAATAGTATTCTTGGTAAGTCTGTATATTTATTTTCTTTGCACATTACACAAAAACTACCTGGGTCAAGGAATGTGAACTCACAATCACTAGATGTGTAGTTATCATAGGACTCAACAGTAATTGGTCAATTGGAAGTAAACATTGGTGAATAACTGAAGGTTAGTCTAATTGGAATATGTCTCCCTTCTTCAACAAGGAAGATGACTTCAGAAAAAAATCATTTCGATACATTGGCTTTTCTTATTTTTGACATATATAATATCAAATATATTTATAGTATCAAATATCTATCAAAGTATATATAAAATGTCAAAAATACCTATAAAATAGCAAAATACATACAATATGTCAAAATATATATAAATATATGTATTTAAATACAAGAATCAATCTCTCTTCAATTCTGAAACATTTGTATCTATTTCACTGGTTGTCTTTTCTTCATAAACATTTTAGTATTCATAGATAAGATCCCTGTTCTGTTCATAGTATCATTACCCTTCTCTTAATTAAAAAATATATTTGTATGCACATATATAGGGAGATTGAAAATAGTATATAGAGAAACAGATAGGTTTTTGCTTTTGCTTTTAGTAGACTTTTACACATTCTCCAACCTCTGATTATAACATAATGTCACTCTTTTTAATATATACTTTATTACAAGCCTTTAACTTCGTATCTGATGGAAACATTATATCAAAGCATCGGTTCTGTTTGAAATTTCTCATAGTTTCATATATTATGTGTTCTGCAATAAACTTTTCAGGTTCTTCCACTTGGTCTCTACAAATTGCTGTCATGATCTAGTTATCATGCCCTTCATGAAATCACTGCTTTCCTGGATAATGCTGTTTTTCTGATGAGAACCTCTAATGTTTCTATTCCAATTGTGTTCCTATACCAGACAGATGCTGTTATGTCAAAAGAATTTTCCTGGATTTTTCCAGGTTGATGAAACTGCAAATACTTCCATTGTAATGCACATTGTCTTATGAATTTTTACTTCTTTATTATTTAGTAATCATGTGTTTTTTATGGAACTTAATCTCATTCTTGGCTCTGAGTTGGGATCTTACTGATCTGAGACCTAGGTATTAGATAAATAGGGATTATCTCATCTCCCTTGCTGGAGCAATTCAACTAAGGACGGTCTAGGGAAGTCTGACTTGGTCTTCACTGGCATAACAGTTGTTTCATAATTCTTACCGTGTCTGTGATAATCCAGGAATTTGGTTAATTTAGGCAAGGAAACAATATATATACATATATATGTATATGTATATATGTGTACATATATACATATGCATCGTGGTTGCTACATATATGTGTATATATATGTATCATGGTTGCTACTGGAAAACCATGACAGAAAGCAAAATGACACATGAAGAAATTCAGATCCAAAAGATTAAAAAAAGTTGAATTTCTAATTCACAACTGAAGACTCAATGGTGGGACTTTTCTGTTAGACATTCCAGTGTTCAATTTCCTGCTTGTATATAAAAGCATGCTTTCACAAGTACAGAGACATCTTGAAGAAGCACACTTTCTTCCTGGAGGCTGTTGTAACTAATTCCCTGGGTTCTGCCTACTCTGAAAATGATCTCTCTCCTGATGCAGTCCCTAAGACCAATGAAAACCTATGGCCTGCTCCTATCTCACTCACCTTTGTAAGTCAAGGGTTCACCCCATAGCGTTAAAATATTTAGTCCTTAGCTCTAGTCTTTTCTCAGTAGATTCTGGGAATTACTCATTTCTAGAATCAAAGAGAGGAGAAAGTTCTTCCTCCTACTGCTAAAAAAAATTATCGCCTTTCCTATCTCAAGAATCACTCCTCCTCAAATGACTGACAATACCAAACAGTACTACCACCATTTCTTTCTATAATCCCAAAAGGAATAGATTCACAGACTAAATGGGAAAACTAATTCCTGGCAGAAATAGCACAAAAACATGTTTACAAAGGTCATGATTTTCTACTACACTGAGTTTGCATTGTAATTAATGAGAGGTTGATGCAAAAGATTCAGTCAACAAAGTTTAATAAGTATTGAGAATATAAATTGTATAGCAAACAAAAACTCCTTACACCAAAAACAACAACAAAAAATGAAACAATATATTGTTTTCTAAATTATGAAACCTGGCATATTATAGAGCTTTTGGTGCTTTTTATTTTCTCATTCATGCATGTGTCTACTTTAAAATATTTATTAGATGCTCATTCATATTTGGACTTTATGCCTCAAGTATAATGTCTGCCATAGTAGTAGCCAAGATAAAATGCAACATTAAAAAGATTACATTTGACTGTTCTCTTGAGCAAAGTAGGACTTGAGCCTAATTTTACATGGTACTATATTTAAATTTTAGTATATAAATAAACAAAAAAGAAAGACCGGGGAAGTAGGAACTCTCAGAGTGGAAAAGCACAGAGCAAAATCACTCTGATAAAAAATGTGAAGCTTGTTTGGGAAATACTGATTAATCCAGGTTTATTGTGGTGTTAGGAGTGTATGAGACAGTACAGAGTGGTAGTAAGGTAGAAATACAATCAGAGAACACATTGTTTCTCAAATGCATCTGACAAGAAATTAATCCTATATTCAGCAGACAGTGAGAAGTAATGATGATGATCAGGGTGATACCATGATCTTCATCCTGCTTTATGATGATTAATAAATGTCTGAGAAGTAGTCATAATGTACTTCTGACTGAGATACTGACCCATTTTGTCTGAAGAAGCAAAAGAGGTGACGGGTAGATGGATATGAATTATGAGAGAAATAGAATATGAAGAAGGACAAAGATAGAGGAAGTAGAGGAAGACTTTTTATAAAAATTTTGCCTCACTGAAAATGTACAAGAGGTATATTCTACCTATATTAAGGCATTTGTTCCAATTAGCAATATCTTATTAAGTAAACAGACATCCTTCGGTTTAGAATAGTCACTGTGAAACAAATCATAATCAAACTCAAACTTACAAACCCATGTTCTACCAAACAATAAGGGAAGAAAAAAAACACACATATTGATACTCATGAGATGACTTACGTTTACTTTGTCTAATATTTTGGATTTCCTCATAATAAATCAACCTTAATGGATGAGGTTTGAGAAGGTTAACAGATATCAAGTATTTGCAAAGTTTAAGACAGTAGGACCTTGTCAATCCCCATATCCCTTGCCTCTTTTTCATTTACTAAGCCATATTGCTAAATCAACAGGTGTGGAAGCAGGAGTAGCTGGAATTTTGGCTTTAACATTATTTCTTTTTTGTGACCATAAATAAGTATTTATTTTTGATATGCAAGAAATAGGAGCTAGTTAATGCAATAGCCTAACACTCCAAAAATATTCCCTATTAAGTTTTATGCTGAAATTCTAATGCGAGTATATAGTACTATTAACAACTTTAACAAAAACTTCAAGCAAACGAAAATGTGATTGCTAGTTTCCTGAAACAGCATATTTTGTATTGAATATCTCTATACTTCATGAAACAGAAGCATAAATGAAAAGTTAAATGCCTTAACAGTTGGTATCGATAATAATTTCCTGTGAAGAACACCATGAATAAAAGAAAAGAGAACTACTCTAAATATAATATTGAAAGTGACTATATTTTCAAATATGATACAGCAGATGAATGTTATCATGCAGTTATTCCCAAAATGCTTTTGTGCTGAATAATTTAAAAATACACTTGGGATTTTTAGTTTCTGCTTGTGGAAATAGCTATATAAAACGTATCCAATGAAGCTCATTTTAAGAAAAATCAAATAATTTATAAATTTCATTGAAAATATTAATGGTGTGAAATACAGAACAAAGGAAGATCTCACAGAACAGCAATAGGTAAATCTTGGTTTTTGAACAAATTTTTTATTTGGTATTAAATTGTATATGCATTGGATCACTTTGTCTTGGAGGTGAATGTGTATTTTCTGTTGGAGAGATACCTCTTTAATTTGTGTTAGCTAAGGTGTGGTTATGTAAGGTTAAGGATAAGAAATAGTGTGACAGGAATTATATGATTCAACAATTGGCAGATTTCCATAGATAACAGTGTTCATGTCAAATACAGACACTGCATAATTGTGGAAAACCTGGCAGCATATCCACCTGTACTTGGAACCATGCCACATATCACCAGGGTAAGCATATCTTATTCTGAGTGTGTAAAACTGTTATCCTAAAATACATCAGGGCATCCATTCCCAAGACCTTCCAAGTAGACTATAATCCCACATCAATGTAATGGAAAGAACAGTGAACTAGAGTTTTTGGATAGATGTGTCCACTCTTGAAATGGAACAATTTTATAGTAGGAGTAGATCTCAGAGGTTGCATAAGTTCAAATTATAACTGTAAATTAGGAAAGGGAGGCTGTGATGATTAACTGACTTGCACCAAGTCTCATATTGCAAATAATACAAAAGATGGGTTTCTGACTGTAGCATTTTCATTATACTACAATTTTCTTTCAATACCATTGTGCTGACTTAATGTAGCCTCTACTGGAATTTTCTTAAATATAAAATGAATATGTTGGACAAAAGCAACGTTTGTGACACAAGGTAGCCTGTGCTGTACTAGGTTCTACCAGATGACTTGGAGGCCACTTGGAATTGTGCAGAGTGTGTTGCAAGATAGTCAGGAATCAGGCCCCATTGGAGTTTCATATAGTAGTTTATTTCAGAGAATTCACAACTAAGTAAAATTCTGAAACTATAATACTTCTAGATTCTATAAATGTAAAATCTTCTGTGTTTAATTTTAATAGAATTTCACTCTTATAATTCAAAAAATTCATGGCCACTTTTGATTATATGTTATTTTCTTCTGTTATTAAAAATGTGGCATAAGAAACACAGAAAACTTTAGTGTAAACTTATTATTTCTAAAATGAATAACAACATATGTGTCACTTGTTGAATGTTTATTAAATTCCAAGCACTGACCCATGAGCTAGTATCTACATATATATATATATATGTATATATATATACATATATATATATATACTAGCTATATAAATATTCATTTAATCCTTATAACCCATGAAGAGTGGGTATTTATGTCATCCTTATTTTAGAAATAAGGAAACAAAGGCATGGAAAGTCATTTTATCCAATGTAACATAGCTATCAATTTGTAGATTCAGGGTGAATACTGAGATCTACAGGATCATGACATGACACTCTAAATATCTCATCTGCAGGTTAAAACATATATATTCACTCTGGTGCCCCAAAAATTTCTTCTCTCTAAATTACATTTCTGCTCTCAGGTCACTCAATACCAACGATGATCTTTGAATTAACACAGTAGCATACATAAGTAATTACCAGAAATAAAAAAGCAATGGAAACACAAATATTAGCATGATGGCATCCACTATGTCTGAATCAGTTATCTGTCTGAGATTCACACTTATGACTATATGACAAAGAAGCTAGATTCAAAACAACTTTCCATAGCTAATGCTGACATAGGTGTCAGTTCAAAACAAAGATTACTAGTGTAGTAGTTTTCATAAAATACTTACTAAATCACAGGAGTATTAGATATATCACTGTTCCGAAAGATTAAGACATGGACTTAATAAAAGGATGACTAGGTATGAAGATGACAAGTCTTGACAAAATTGGACACCTTTTAAAAAAGGAATTCTGTTTGAGACAGTCTTGCTATGTAGTTCAGGCTGACTTCGAACTTGTGGCAATCCTCCTGCCTCAGCCTTCCAAGTGCTAGGATTTATCCCAGCTAAAAACAGAACTTTGAAGGAAACTTTCTTTGTGATGTGATAAATTTCATAATTATGTTGGGTATTCACCTCACTTCTCCAGCATAGAAAATATCTATTTTCCTCTCTAGGTGCTGAGGGCCGTTTCAGTCTCATCATTCCTTTTAAGAACACTATCCATTCAATTACTATCTACTGTTTTATTTATTTGATCTTAGTGTAAGAACTTCATTTGACCAAACTTCAAGTTTTTCATTACATTTTCATATAATAAAAAATTACTGATTAAATGACAATATCACTAGTCACATGCTCTTTGCCACCTGTAAATTTTACTACAACTTTCCAAAGTTAGCACCCATAATCAGTCAACAGTATCTAGGTTAAAATGTGAATGTTAAAATAACGTTTTTTTTCTGAATGCTTCCCCCATCTCCAATTTACTTTAGACAATCTGTGAATTTTATTTCTGAAAGTCCTATCTAATACTACCACTTTGCAGTTAAAAAGCCTCCAGCATCTCCCTATTACTAGATCAGGTTTACATTCCTCAGCCTGGAAGGTAAGGGTTCCAAGATCTGGTCATACCCTAACTTCCAAATTTTCAAACAACACATTTTCCACCTGAGTTCAAGTGATGTAAATACAGCTACCAAGTCTCAAGGTCAGATTAGTTGTGTTCCCCAAATATTTTAAACCACAATTATCATCATTATCCCATTGTACTGTAAATCTTTACCTCAAGAGCCTCATCTTTCTTAAAAACTGTGAACTGCACAGGTGTTGAATCCAATATAACAGTTTTTATACTTGTGTATATTATTTAACGATTTGCATACAACCACTAACAGGTACTTCCTAAATGTATGCAAAATTGCACTGAAAGTGCAAGATTCCAAGTTTTGACTCAAGTAGTTCTTTCTGATAAAATGGAATTCTCTTCATATTTGCCTCCTTAAAATCTATTCATTTTTAGTGTTGTATTAATGCCATGCATCTCCCCTTAGTCGTTAGAGTTCTTGGAGAACAGAACGTATTCATCTTTGAAGTGGCATGTTACAATTAGCAGATGCTTAATCAATGTTTAATTAGCTGAACTGTTAAGGGACAGAAGTTGAGAATTACAGTGATCTGGAAAAATTGATTGCAGACCTATCAACTTCTACTTGCTGATCATTTTAGTAGATTTTAATCACTAATCAGTCTTAAGGCTAATATGTGATAATGGTTATATATTATCTTAAAAGTGGCAATCTAATCAGAGATTAGCAAAGGTGCTAAATGTGAATTTGTAATCAACAGTGCTAATATGCTTTACTTTCTAACTGTCTTACTACTTGCCTGAGCTTTATAAACTGATTTAAGTTTTAGGACTTGTTGGATTTTACTGAGACTGTGTGAGGAACCAAGTACTAGATTGAATATATTCAAAGATTCGGGTGAGATGAACTGGGATAGTTACAGTCAGAAAAAAGATAAAGATTTACCAAAAAGAGATGTCAAGCAAAGCAATATAATGAACTCTGATAGAGCAAACTGTCATGCAGAATGAGAATGGAGTGCTGAGAATGAGAGTGTTCTGAAAGCATAGCTCTAAACATTGGCTGATACAGCAGCAATAAGCAAGCCTCTGAATGAATGTCAAAGATTTGTATCAGTAGCACATAAACAAATAGTTTTGAGAAGTCATTGGTATAATTAATGTAGTAAAAACTGTAATGATTTTGTGACAATGATTTTACAATGTTACTTTTATGATCTGAAAGTTTATGTGTCCCCAGATTCAGGTGTTGAAGCCTTATTCATTTGATGGCATAAGGACATGGGACCTTGGAACTAATTAAGTCAGGAAGGTGATGATGTCATGAATGGGATTAATGCCCCTGTGAAAGAGACCATAAAGTTCTCTAGTCACCACATGAGGAAACGTAAAGCCCACAATTTGTGATCAGGATATGGCCCTTACCAGAATCCAACCATGTTGCCACCCTGATCTCATTTCTATTGGCTGTATTACTTTGATATGACCACCAGAAATGACCGAGATAGTCATTCATGTATATCAACATCTCTACATTATAATTTTAAAGTAGAATCTAAGTATTTTTAAGCATTCTTTCACTTAGACACTGTATATTTAGGGGACTAGTCTGTTCCACGTAAGATTCTAGATGCTGAAACTACAGTGATTTAGAAGACATAGAATCTCTGTTCTCACAAATGAAAAAATTCAGATAGTAATAATACCCATGAATAAAATAAAAGAGTATGTGCGACAGAAAAATATGCTCAATGTTTACAGTTAAAAACTACAATGCCACTAATCTCCCCTGACACACACACGCATACACACTCCTCTTCACTTCCAACACAATTATCCCATTGTGCTTGCCACTTTCTGAAGCAGATCAGTAGTCTCAGAGTATCTAGCTGCACGGCTGTGGCTACCTCGATGCCCTGAATCAATTCAAAACCGTTTCCTTTCATGGTTATTTTGATTTTTAGGACAGAAATTGTATGGTGCAAGATCTGGTGAATGAGGTAGATAAGGAAATCCTGTCATGTTTTTACAAGCCTGCCTTTCTGTGAAATGGCACTCAGAAGCAGCACTCGCCATTTTTGATCATACCTCAGAAAGACACGCATGAAAGAGGGCTTCCAGAACTGCTTCAGAAAGTAGCAAGAGTGACAGGTAAGTGTGTTTGAAGCAAGAAAAAGTATTCTGAGGAGAATTAGTGGTGATGTGCTTTATATTGTAATTATTTCTTAAAATTTAAACATTCCCTGTATATTTTGATCATATCTCCTGTATGGCAGGGAAGGAAGAGACCACTATATTTCTAAAAATGAGCTTATGCTCATTAATAGACCTTTTACTGCATTTATACATCTTTCTTTCTTGGTTGGATTTTATGTCTAGTAGAATCCTTTTTTTTTTTTTCATTTCTCCCTCTTTCCTTCCCTCCCTGCCTCCATTTCTCTCTTTTTTCTTCCAAAAATAAAAAATAAAAAAAGATCAAGCGTGTTCTTTCCTGTGCATTCTGACATGCATCGTCTTCTGCCTATGCACTTTGTATCTGAACAATCTTGCTAGATACAACACTTTGTCATATTCTATTTTCTTGCACTTAGATGTGGAAAATCTGAGGCACTTTCATTCTCCACAAAATAACTTGCCTTTTCTTACAGCAGTATTCTACCTTTTTTTAAAAATTAAGTCATTTTACCAAGACATATCTTACAATCATTCTGTATCATCTTTTATATTTCATGATATGCATTTTTCCTGGTAATTTCTTTTTTCCTCTTCATTTAGTAGAAACAATAGGCTATTTTACTCTTCCATTTGATGAGTTCTCTTTTGCAAGAGCAACTTGGCAAATTGGTTTATTGTTGTCTTTCCTTTATTATTGATTTGGGAAATGTTTTTTGTCTTTTTACTGACTACAGAAAATCTTTTATTTAACTTTTATCTTTCAAATTACTTGTAATGCATTTGTCACATTTACAACAAGGGGAGTGTATATTTTTAGATTTCAGTGTGTCTCCTTGGCTATCCTTTTCCATCTCATTCTGCTTTGATGATTTAATTTTTCATCGAATCCATCTGAACTTTAAAGAACTATGGTGAGATGTACTAAAGGATATGTACTGCCTCCTCCATTATCAACACTGGGTACTTTTGTCAATACCAAGCTCTCTTTTTAACAACTTATTTTTGTTAAAGTGTGCCATTGGATATAGAGAGCTGATGGTGAGACAGTCATCATGTGGCCTTTGCATTTTCTCCCAACAGAGAATGTTTTGCTTCAGATCAAGGACATCATACACAGAGAAGCGTTAGCTCAGTCTACTTGCATTTCACTCACTTTTGCCTAAGTAGAGTACTAGGCAAAAGTAGTAATACCTGAGACATTTTTTCAGGATATTGTCCAATTTTGTCATAATCTGTATGAATTTCCCATGGCTAATTGTAACATATTCCCACAAATACATTTTAAAACAAGAGAAATGTGTTTCAGATCTGAGGCTAAAAGTGCAAAACCAAAGAACTGGTAGAGCTGCTTCCTTCTGGAAGCTTTGAGGGAAAATTTGTTCCATGTCCTACTCTTAGCTGGTAGTGGCTGTTGGTAGCAACCACTGGCACTCTTTGACTTCTATGTGTAACTCCACACATAGTTATGTGTTAGCTCACTGTTTTAATTTACAGTTCCCTAATGAAATGAGATTGTTTTCTCATATGCTTATTTGTTATGTATATATCTTTTTGCAGGAGAAATTTATTCAGATCTTTTGGCCATTTTCATTGAATTATTTTATTGTAATTATATTAGTGAATATTTTGAATATAGATTCTTTATCATGTGTATGTTTCACAAATACTTTCTCTCATTCTCTACCTTTTTTTTTCATTCTACTTACAGTGATGTAGAGCAGCATAATAATGAAGACCAATTAATTTTTTCTTAATAAATTTTGCTATTTGATTTGTATCTAAAAAATCATTGTCAAGTCCAAGATCATTTTGATTTTCCTACATTATGTTCTGCTGATTTTATAGTTTTGGGTTTGTATTTAGTTCTGTGATTCATTTTGGTCAACTTTTGTGAGAAGCATGCCTACTTTTCTTTGTTTGTGTATATTCAGTTGTCCTACCATGACATTTAAAAGACTATCATTTCTCCATTGAACTGCTTTTAATCCTCTGTCAAAGATCAGTTAATTATATTGACTTGGGTTTATTTTGCAGTCTCTATTTATCCCTATAATCTGGGTATCTTTTGATTAATTCAGCTTCAAAAAATTTAAATTGGATAGTGTCAAACTTCTGTTTTTGTTCTCCTTTAATACTGTGGTGGTTATCTCAATCATTTGACATATTCTATACAATGTTTAAAATTAGATTTTACATATCTGCAATATAGCTTTCTGGATTTTGATGGCAATTCCATCAAATCTATAAATTAATTTGGAAAGAACAGATAGCAAATAATTCTCTTAGGTAGGCCAAGAGAAATTCTAAATTAATAAACAGTTTTTATTGGAAACAATACGAAGTTTGAATTTGGAAAGATAACTGAAATGTTAGTACAGTGGACAAATTTATACCAGAAGCTGGCAGATCATTCAGGGGCCTGTGGAAAGCCATGGATGTGGTCCCAGTGATATTCAATGACTACCTGACCTGAGCACTTGGTAGACAAAGTAAACAGAGTGAATAATTTACCTAGATTTTAAAGAAATACACTAAACTACAAGATTTTGAAGATGGATGAAGTGAAGGAGTGAAGGTATTAAGGATGATTGTGTGCTTTCAGGATGGGATGGCTGGTTAAATGCTAATATCATTACTTAAACTAGAGAAGACATTAGCAGTAGAAGTAGCAGTAGCATGATGTGTCATAGTACAGATGGGTAGAAATTTCTAGATGATTTTTGAATTAAAATATTTCCAAAGAAATATATCTTCAAGAATGAAGTGCTTTCTCAACTACTTGAAAACAATTTGTAAAAGTTATGTTGTTGACTTATAATTCATATAATATTTTAAGGAAAAACAGGCACATATAGTGATGAACATCCAGTGAGACACAAAGATGAATGAAACATAGAAATTGTCTTTAAAATGCTCATAGACTGATATAGAAAAGACAAATAAATAAGGATGTAAAGAATACATAAAATCACAAGCCATTTAAAATGAAATTAAGAAAGTAATTGCTTTTCAATAGCATCAGAGGTATAGTATACTGAGAAATAAATCTAACGAGAAGAGTATAAAATTTATATTTGGAAAACCACAACACTGTTCAAGGAAAGTAAAGGTCTAAATAAAAGAGAAAGTATATGTTCATGGATCATTTTTCAGAAACTTTTTCAGAAACATTTTAAAATAATATTCAGAAGACTGCATTCCTCAAATTGCTTTCAAGGAGCAACACAGTCCTTCTCAGCATCTCATCTGGCTTCTTTGTATAAACTGACAAACTAATCCTGATTTGAAAACTCATCAGACCAATGTCAGAATTAGAGAATCAGGAATAAACACATGAATAATATCTCTCTCTCTCTGTCTCTCTCTCTGCCTGTCTCTGTCTCTCTCTTTCTTTCTCTCACTTTCTCTTTCCCCATGTCCCCCTCCATTCCTCTGTCCCTCCCAACTCCCACCTTACAAATGCTAAGCAAATACTTTACCACTGAGCTACACTTCAGCCCAGACTGACTCATGTATCTATAGTCAACTAATATTAATCAGGGTACCAAATATCCAAGGGGAAGAATTATATGAACAAGAAATTCAATAGAGACAGAAAACATAAAAACAATCAGAAGTCTTAGAGTTGAACACTTCAATCAATTAAGTAAAAAAATATAATGTACAGTTTCCTCAAAAGACTAGACCAAGCAGAAGAAAAAATTTCTGAATTTGGGGACAAAACATCTCAAAAAAGAAAAGAGAGAAGGAATGAAGGAAAGAAACTAAGAAGCAATGAAAATAGAAAGAAAAAGAAAAAGTGTGAGGCAAGCCCATAAGAGAAGTGGAACAGATTAAGTGAACAAACATTCACATTATGGAAATTCCAGAAGAATAAGGAAAAGCATTGAAATCTTATTTAATAAAATATTAGCTGAAAATTTCTCAGGTCTTCAAGTTTAGATACGGACATCCATATCCAAGAAATTTAAAGAACTCCAACAGAACTCAACCAAAAATTATCATCTGCAAGGAATTTGAGGTAATTATGTCCAAAGTATAAGGCAAAAGGAAAATTATAAAGGCAGGGCTTGCCAAGTCAC
>RJWM01004806.1:52998-97682 GCA_004363535.1 Dasyprocta punctata
AAAAAAAAAAAAAAAAAAAAAAAAAAAAAAAAAAAAAAAAAAAAAAAAAAAAAAAACCACCACATGAAAATCTCACTAGAAAAACAGAGAAACATAGACAGAAAGAGAAGAGAGTAGAATTAAACCTTATAATGACAGAAAACTGTAACCCACCAAAATAAATGAGAGGAAGAATCAAACAAAGAATATACAAAATATTAAGAACACAAAGCAATGACAAGATTAAATTTTACTTAATAATATCATTGAGTTAAACACATTAGTCCCCAGTCTAAAGACACAAGCTAGCTGAATGGATAAAAGAAAGCAAGACCCAACTATATGCTGCCTAAGAGAAACCCATCACTGGTAAATATATGCACAGGCTGAAAAGAAAAAGTTGGAAGATATACCATACAAGTAGAAACCAAAAATTAATAGTAGAAGTTGAACTTATATAAAGCAGACCTTAAATAGTAAAGTCTAAAATGAGAGAAAGATAGTGATTATAGATTGATAAAGGGTAAGTTTAACAGAAGATATAACAAATGCAAATGCATATGCACCCATCAAATATATAAGACAAATATTATCAGATCAAAAGGAGCAATAGATTCTAATGAAATAATAGTTGTGATCTGTTTTATCGATGGACAAATAATACAGATAGAACATGAACAAAGATCAAATTATTAGCAACATTTAATTCAGTCAATGTCAAAAATATCACGAAATGTAAAATTGACAAATTACGGTTTAGTGTGTATTTTTTTCTTGTTGATGGGCAAAAATCCAACACTTTTGTGCTCCAGTACATACCACCCTGAAAGTCCTATATTTCTCCATGATGTGTAACAATTTCCCAAGACATTATTCCACTTCAATATGATTGTATGGGAGAGACAGAGAGTAGAAGAATGAAATTGTTTAACCAATTTCTTCACCTTATGAACATTTGAAAGAGCTTTTCTATGCTATGTAAGGTTTCAACTTGATTAAAAAGGGCTAATTATCTGTTAAATCAAAATATCACATTGTATTGATACATCTCTTAAACCTTAAAAGAAAATCAACTTTGGACAATGATATGATTGTCTATGTATAAAATTCCAAAGAACTCTCAAAGTACTTGAACACATAAGTGACTATAATGAGGTTGCAGGATACAAGGTTAATACACAAAACCAACTGCTTTTCTATATACTAGTTGGAACAAGTGGAATTTGGGGGGAAAAGGCATTACTTTCACTAGCATTAAACACAACATATTTAAATACGAGTCTAATAAATTATAAAGAAGGCTTATATGAGGAAAAGTATAAAATTGATGAAAGAAATCAAAGATACAAACAGAAAGATGTTCTGTGATTATGGCAAAAAAGATACAATATTGTTAAAAAGTTAGTTAAAATGTGAATTTGTGCACCTCACTAAAGAAAATACATAAATGCAGTAAGAATAAAAAATAAATATTCATCATTATATATCATTATGTAACTGCAAATTAAAACAACAATGAGTAGAACACTCTTATTAGAATGGCCAAAATTCAAACGTTGATGCACTCAGTTCTGGAATGGGTGGAAAGCATTAGGACCTTATTCATTTCAGCCAAGAACACAAAATGTCTTCTTTGGAAGACAGTTTGCCAATTTCTTACAAAGCTAAACATAGTCTTACAATTTACTACCAGGCTCCTAAGCATTTATCCATATGAGTTGAATACTAATGTCCTCACAAAATACTGTACGTGAGTATTTACGGAAGCATTTATCAATGTCCAAAATTGGAAATAACCAAAATATATCCTTCAATCAGTGAGTAAAGTGTTGAACAGAGTATTATTCAGCAGTAAGAAAAATGAGCTATCAAGCCATGAAAATTTATAAGAAAAAACTTTTGATGTACATTTCTAAATGAAAGAATCCAGTTTTCAAAAGGTTACATACTGCATGATTCTAACTACATAATCTAGAAAAGACAGGGCAATGGAGATGGTGAACACATTAGTTCTTTCCAGGAGTTTAGGGAAATGAAAGATGCATAGAGAGCACATGGGATTTTTATATCAGTGAAACTATTCTGTGTGATACCATGCTCACATATACATGACTTTATACACTTACCAAGATCCAGTGACTATGTAACATGAAGAATATTACCTAATGTTAACTATGAGCTTCAACAAACAATTGTGAATACTGATTCATCATTGCAAAAAATGTACCACACTCATGCAAAATGATAATAATGGAGGAACACAAACAGTGGGAAAAGGGACATAATGAAATTCTGTACCTTTTGCTCAAATTTTCCATAAATCAAAGTCTGCTCTAAAATACAAAATCTGTAATAAAAAAGTGATCTACAGCAAATAAAAAGTAACTTACAGAAACTTATATATCATACACATGAATAAAAAGGCACACACACATATGTATGTATTTGCACACATTCAGATAAAATAAATACACATGTCTTTTCACCATAATTTTCATATGTTATATATACTGTTATTTTCTCTTTCCTAACGTAATAACTCTATACAGACTAAAGTAAGTGGAAAATGAGGAAGGGAATGGAGGAAGTGATGCTGAATCATGCTTATATAAATTTTGGTTGTAAGGGAAATAGAGCTGATATGGAAAAATTTGTTTTTAACAGACAGAATGAAGCCAGCTATAAAAATGTACACTGTGCTTAGTATTTCATTACATTTTATCCTGTGTTTGCTTCACTTTCTTTTCAAGAAATACAGATGGATACTTTGTTAAAACACTGCATATTAAAATATATCTCAAATTTTCCCAAACATTGAAAATGTAAAGAAAACAAACAACAGCAACAAAAAAACACGTACCAATGCATCGATCTCGACCAGTATAATATTCTCAAATCCTTTACCTTCTTTGTCTTTAAGATGACAATTAGATGAAGTTACTGGTAACAGAACAAGGATCAAGGGAGGAATTCCAAAGATATACCTAAAAGAAACTAAATTCAACAATAAATGAGAATAAGCTAACGGTGTTGCCATGTTACATTTGATTGTGGTTTATCAATGGGTTGGACCACTTCTAGTGATTTTTAAAACGTACCTCAGTTCTTGAATAGTGTAGGCAGAACCCTAAAATTTTAAATTATGCACAACCAAAGTGGGGCAGCATTTTGGAGCTCAGATTTCATTTATTTTTTTTTTTAACATAGAAATTCCTCTTAAGGGAAGTGTAGGACAGGTATGATGAAATCAAAGAATGCTTCTGAAATATATATGTGTTTCAGTACCTTAGCCAATTTATTGTTGAACATACCTATAAGACAAGATATCTTCAGGTAAAATTCAGCTTAAAAAGTCACATATTTTGAAATTTTATGATGCATGGCATGTGATTATTATTTAAAACTCTGAACATAGTCCACTTGATGGACTATCCATTTCCTTTCTGGCAGCAGCAGCACTTTGGGAAGTTTATCTGCACTATGGTTGCATTTCTTCTTTTAAATAGTGAACCTTAAGGAGTTTTTGTTTCCCAAAACTCTTACCAAGTTAATCATATTTTGGAACGTCATTTCCTATCTTCCACTCTTTTCTGTATCAGTGCGCTCAGAAACCCACATTCTACTCAGTTTCTTAACATGTTAGAAAGATCCAAGAAACAAGTTCACATCCTGTAAACTAACGATTTGTGCTTGCTTTAGTTAAGTCTTTCTAACAAGGGACAACTCACCAATCAAAAGGAATGAAGTTATAAATGGTATCATTTAGGATGCAAAACACACTGAATGAGAATCCAGTGATGCCTGGAAACATTAAATCTGACTTATTTCTTCATAGCCTTCCATAGTGACTTGATTAGAACTTTCTGTGAAACCCAAATTATGTTGAAAATGTACTTCCAGTTAATTTCCCAAATAAACTTTAACTGTATTTGTTCCATGCAAAATGTCTCACATGTGTGTCTTCTCTGCTTAAAGAGGACAAGTAACACTCTTTAAGACCTAAGGAACTAATATTGTGACAATATCCTGTAGACTGTTAAAAATACTAAAAAATTCTCAATAACACTGTCATGTTATTATCTGCCATATAAAAATCAGTTTATTTCCCAGTAAAGTATACTTTTAGCTACCCATTTTATGAATGTAGACAGTAGGTTAGGTAGCAGTTATGAGAACAGATTTACTTCTTCTCTTTATATGTAAGTGATACTTGCTGTAGAGAATTAAAAATCTAGTATTGAGACATGAAATGCATTCTTAGATCTGCCAATAAGTAGCTATATACATGATTAGCAAGTACTCATTTAGCATCAAGATTAATAATGATTGATCTCAGTAACCTTTAACTTATTATGTACCCTGTGCCATTGACTGTTAGGTGATCTTGAATGCTAACCTGAGTTTGCCATGTCACCAGAAGTTGATCAGTAATGGCCATAATGTTTTGGTAACATGTAATTACATTGGTCTTCTTAATGAAAATCACTTCCCTGTAACACTATTTGGGTCTCTCTCTCACTCTCACTCTCACTCTCTCTTTCTCTCTCTCCACCTTCATTCAGAAGATCAACAAACAATAATCAATTGCTAATTATTTACTATATTTTGCCCTCATATTGGATCTGTGTAGATTGTATAAAACACATTTTTTATATTTTCTCTTTAACTTGCCAGGTGTCCAAAAGTTATGCTTTGAGAGAAAGAAATAACAAAAAATAATTACAGAACATACACCTTGCAGTGAACTTTAAAGAAAATATAATAAACATTACTGTGAAAAGAAAATATCTTTATTGTTATCTTTAAACTTTATCTCAAAATGAGGTTGTTTTGTTTTCTATGAACAAGAGCTGTCTTCTTCAGCTCAGTTGTCAATAAATGCTCCTAAAATCCCTCTCAACTTGCCAATTCATTGGATGGCATTTTGTCACTACTTTCTAATGGTGATTTGGTAAAAAATTCAGGCTTTTGTGTACTACAACTACTTTCTCAGATCTAAAACATTTTACCTTGCCTGTAAAGGGAATGTTCTGTTGTCCTTACTGTTGTTGAGCAAGTCAGTTCCAGATAGAGTAGAGCAAAGCAAAGAGTGAGATCAGGAATACAGAGACCTGGGAGCTTTTGTCTTGGTATGCCAATTAAGTTTCTCATACCGGATTTCTAAAATAAATATGTGTAATATTTCTTTAGCTTTCAAGTGCCTCAGTTATAAGACTCTACTTGGTCATCCAAATAGAGAAATTCTTTAGATTTGAAATTTTCTCAGAGACTGTTCTACATATACACCTAGGGCCAGAAAGAAACCAAATCTTCTAAGTTCCCAACTTTGCCATTAATGATGTGTAGTTTTGTAATTGAAGTCTTTTTTTCCACACCACACACAAAATATGTATAATATATTAAGATTGTATGTTTTGCGCACCACAATGGGAAAGGAACACAACTTTTATTCTGTTTGCATTTGTTTCTTACTACGCTGGCAATCACCTCTCTCCCTCCATGAACTTTTCATTAGGTCACAGAAAAGACAAACCATGATGAACAATGCAAGTCAAGTGTGGGCTTGTGGAATTGTCTTTAAATCTCCTGAAGGAATTGAAACTGGAGAATTGTTTTCAGTAGGGAATTTGGTTAAACCAGAATGATGGCTGTCTAAAAAGTCTTGTTGATTTTTAATTTAAGCCAAATAATACATTCTATCCTCAGTTGTTTAAGTTATGGGGTCAAAGTGAACATAAATAAATTGGTTTCTACAATCCACCAAATCCAGTCTTTTATCAGTCTGTAAGATCAACAAAGGTTTACTGAACATCTATTACATAGAGTTACTTTCACTGAGAAGTTAATGTCACAACCACTTCATGAGGTACATATCTACATGGTATTTACATTTTGCGGGTGGAGACTCTGGGACCAAAGAACATTTTCCCAATATATAATGTGTCTTCTAGTAAGAACTAAGATTCAAACCTAGTTTGATCAGGTTAAGAATTCTAGAAACCGAGGCACTATCTACTGACCCACACCATTTCATATGAAAATAACCATAGATATGCAGTCAAAGGAAATGATAATAAAAAAATCCTCTGCATGAACCAAGGTACTTCCTGGCCAAGCTCTGAAATTGTATCATATGTTCTTATTTCAGAGAAAAAAACCCACTAAATAGCTACTCTTACTACAGCAGGTTATATGTCGGGGATAAGACTAGTATAAAACCTCATACAAACGAGGGGCAATATTGTATATATATATATTGGTCCCATGAAATAACCTTTTCTATTTTTGTATAAGATATATAAACATTGATTTGATGCCATTTGCAACTCTTTATACCTTTTCAGGTTTCCTAATCTTCCCCAGTTCTCTGCTTTTATAACTATTCCATTTTTTCATCCACAAATGTGATGAAATTACACAAACCATATAGTACAATTCAGGACCACACAGTGGGTCCTGATCTTCTTCAATACCCAAAAGTCATAACAAAGACAAAGGGTCAGGAGTAATTCTAGCACAATCTTGATGGAGCTTAAACATCTAGGGAAATCTCTTGGAACTAAACTGCGGAAAGTCATTCATCCTAGCATACATTAAATGTTTAGAATTTTAATATTTTATTTGCCATTCATAATTTATTAGGCATGACTCATATACTTCAGGAGATAAAAGTCTCAGTGTTAAAAACACACACCCTCCCTGTCTTTTGTCTTTTTACCACTGGATCAGATGGGTGCAAGCCGAGGTGGACCAGAAAGAAGTAATGCAGAAGAATCAAAGGTTTTGAGACGAAAACAGGAACAAGTTCAATCGCTAATTCAATACTAAATTCCTGGAGAACATTCCTTGCAAATATTCTTCCATAATTGTCTTTCTCCACCCCTTTCTTTCATTTTGTTACTGAGCTGGTCTCCTTAGTTATGACAATTCTTGGCTCGTTTGTACCTGTGAGAGGGGAAATGACTCTGGATGTAAGTGAGTAGCCAGGGAAGCGCGGGGACCATCAAAAGGAAGAGCAGATGGCTGGCTCCCTTTCCGCAGCGCCCTCCCCCACCAGGGATCCTGCTTGAGGAAGTACTTATTGGAACATTCCGATTTCCCTAAGCAGATTCTTTCCCCTCACATCCCTTTCTCCTCTTTTATTCCTGTATTTTTTTTTTAAATTCAACTCGCAAATTGGCCACAGTGGAATTAGCTCACACCAATTCTGTCCCTTTGCATTTTCAGTCTTTGTTCTGAGCAAATAAAATATATTAGATCTCATCAAGCACCTAGAATTTCAGACATTTGTCTATTTAATCCTGACTCCACCAAGGAGCCAGCATACATAAAAACAAAGTCTGGCTTTTGGCAGTGCTTGTCCCAGACTTGGGTTCCCAGCAATCATTACAAGGTACAGCCCTAGTCGGAAACTCCCAGCATTGCTCAGGGACAAAAACGGGGTTTTCCAGAGACCTGTCCCTTAGGGTTTAAAAGCGCGTCCCCAGGGAACTTCGCTTTCAGTTCTCTAGGAAGTTCGAAGCTGCTAGAACCCAGCCACTCGCTGAACGCAGGCTGCCCGTGAGTAACTCTGCCCAGTCAAGAGCACGGGAAGGAGTGGTTGGTCGTCCTGTTGCTGGGGGGTTATGCTGGCGAGGGACAGACAGACTGCCCCTGCTTGCCTGTGATTACCTCTGTGACCTAGCCACGGGCTGCCGCCGCGGAGTAACGCCGAGGTAGCCGCGCAGGGGCTAGAGACCCAAAGCGGGCACCAGGTAGTTTCTACGTAGCCTGTCAGGGTCGGCAAGCCCCGGTGTAAGTGGCTACGAGCCAGGGTCCTCGGGCTCGGGTAGTGCCTGACTAAGGGAGAGGCTTTGCTCAGAGGATCAGAGTAGGTCCAAAGTGCCAGGCCGTGCTGTTCCCGGACATGCACAGGCGCGGGGGCGGGGGGCCGGCCGCGTGCGTCCGGGAGTCCCCGGGTGCGCCAGGCGCGCGAACTTATGCGCCGGGGAGAGGAGCGCTTACCATGGAACATGGTCTGCGGGAGGCGGGCATAGTCATGATGACCGCAACTGCAGCAGGAGCAAGCTCTTACCACCCATGATCACGCCCAGAACCCTGGTCTTCTGCGGACTTGCCAGGAGTCGATGCTGGGCAGGGCAGGCTCTGCAGCTGGTTCCACTCTCCCACGCGTTCCCTGCCGGTTCATCCATCCCAGGGGCGGCACACATCACGGCCTGGCTCTGCGGTTTGCCTTTTCCATAACTTCCGTAGGATCACCCGGTAGTGTACTTTCAGTTTCTACTTTGAGCTTGGTCTGCAGGTTCAGTCTTTGGTTTTATCCCCTGGGTTTCTTCACCATGCACCTGTACTAGGAGGACCAGAGCACGGTGCAGACTTTCAGAGCACTTCAGGAGAAACCAGCTGGTCTTGAGAATCAGTGTGATCCTGGCTAAAAGACTTTCCAGATGACTTCTCACCCCCTTGGCAGCACTGGGCGACTGGAAGCTAAAACCACCAGTTGCTAATATGTCCACGGAAGCCACAAATGTACAGGGCAAAAGCTGGGCTCTTGTAAGTGAACGCCACCAAGGAGGCGTCGCCGCTTCTGCCGCGGATGTGGCAGACGTTGCCAAGTCATCTTGTAAAAAAAGGAAGTGAAGAATGATTAAGAGGTTCACGCCCTATGCCCCTCCAATCTCTAATCAGTTTTTTTTCTCTTGGTCTTCTGCACATGCACCTGCTCAGGTGGGACCTTAAGGAAATACAGTTTTGTGGGTCCACCTAATCTGATAGGTAAGTGCTATTTTTGGAAAGTCGAAAATTAGTGGAGGACATAGAAATTAACTGTAATAACTATGACTCCCATATGTGTATTTAGCTGACTTGACTAATAAATCAAACTGCATTTTGAGTGTGTGTCACTGAAGAGGGAGTTTTTCCTAGGTCTGAATCACCTAGATATTTTTTATTTTAGTTTGGTTTCTCATTTGCTATAGAGACCTTACTTAGAAGAAGGTGGATAATGGAAACCAAAAACAGAGATGATAATGGCTATAATTTATTTAGCATTGGCCATATATTGTTGAGTGGAAAACTTTCTATGAGGTAAACCGTTTTCGTATCTGCACTTGACAGATGTGGGAACAGATTTTCTTAAGTAACGTGACAGAGTTCACTTACCTGGCAGAATTAGGATGAAACCCTGCTGCATTTTGGCTCCAAAGTCCATGCTTGGAGACCCTGTGTTATAGGACCTTGTGAAATAATATGGCAGTATAGAAATTGATGTGAAGAGGCAGACCACATGCAGGGTGCTGGTAACTCAGTGTGGAGATCTCAGGAAAGGTTCTTGCAATTTGTGATTTCTAAACTGACAGCTGACCAGAAAACACTTGGAAGTGGTGAATGGTCTTCTAGATTCGGTTATGATGTAACAAATAAAGAGGTAAAGTGAAAGAAGGCAGAAAGAGAAAGAGAACAAGAATAAATTAAAAAGTGAGGCAAAGTGGTTCAAGCCTGAAATTTGGCTCTTTGATTGCTTTTTTAGTCTTACTTTCCAGTCCACAGTCAAGTCTTGCCCAGTGACCACCAAGACTAAGGAATCTTCCAGCTTTCAATCTTTCCTGCAGCCTCTTCATTCTCCTCAGAGCAGCAGGATGTCTGACCACACTTTCCACCCTCCGGCCACTTGCCACTGTGTACCAAGTCCTCAAGGCCCTGGGTGATCAGGGTTCTGTCCCCAAACCTCACACCTACTTGACTTTACTGTACTGCAGCCACTCTGGCCTTTTCACAAGCTTACTTTCATTCAATGGTCCAGCGCATGGTTGGCACTCAGTATTGCTGAGTGACAGAATGAGCTACAGCAATGACATGAAGACTGTGTGGGAAAGAGAATGTGTGAAAGCAGAAAGAAAACAGTAGAAAAGAGGAAGAGAACAAGTAGGTCAGGAAGACAGAATGGAGGGAGGAAAAGCCAAATGTTTCCATTTTACTGGAACCTAGATGGGAAGGCGGAGGGAAGAGAGAGGTGAAGATGTAATGATTGTTAATGATAAATTCTGTAGCTCCACATGACTTGAATGGTTATTTGCTTATTTAGAGACTCTAACAGCAGCTTTGAAGTATGTAACTGCTCATAGCCGGCACTTTTTTTTCTTCTTTCTGTGGCTGAACTTTTCAGGCACAGAGCAAAAGTGTATCCATCAACAACTTTCACAAGAGGAAATCCTCCTTCCTCTTGTATGCAAACACCCTAATAGATAGTGAAATAAAGGCTTTTGCATAAGCTAGATTTTGGGGAAAATGAAGGGAAATTACTTAAAGGTGTAGGAAAAGAGATACAAATTCTTCACTGGACTCTGCTCCTACATGTAAAGAATTTCCTTTGAAAATGTTCAGGAAGCATTTGGAATATTTATGGTTATATGGAAATAAATACATTCTAACTTCCTCAAGTTAAAACTGTTCTGTCTATAAGAAAATTAATGCTACTTAGAAAAAAATCCAACATGAAATCTTAAATTGAAAATCCAATATGAAATCTTAAAAGTATAAACTAAATATACCTTTTAGTCAGAGGGACAAAGATAAAATGTTTTATGCATTTTAAAATGTCACTGATGTATGATTTTAAAAGGAAATAGTTGGCATTATACTTCCTCATAGAATTGATTGATTGATGAATCATGCAGAAAAGCCAATAAGGAGGCAAAATAATACAAATTTCATGAATTATAATCAATAAATATTAAATGGGAAGATAACATTTTCAGAATGATTAATGCAGCATAGTAAAAACAATTAAAATGAAATAGTATGCCAACTTACACAGAAAATCGTTGGAGGTTAACTGATTTTTTTTTCCCAAAATGTACAATCTTCAATCAAAATAGTTAATTATTGCTAACCTGAAAATATTTTCTTACCCAATTTGAAAGGCCTGTTCTTTATGGTCTGGAATCAGAAGTCTATCTAGTATAGTATCTAAGATATTTTCAGAAGTTTCTATGGTTTAATTTTCCAAGCAAAGTATTAAACTTGTTTCAAACACACTTGCGCACATGCACACACACAGACGTTAGCACAGGTCTGCGGCTGCACAGGGCTCTGTGCTTTGAAGGGTGCATGGTAGCTTGAATTCTCTTCTGTGACTGTCTTGGAGTTCTTACTTATTTTTAGATAAAGCTGTCTTATGTTCACTTTGCACTGGACCTCTCAAATTCTGTAACTCGCTGTGCACTCACGCACGTTAAGTTATACATTACAGAGAGTAATATGTATCCTTAAGGTGATTTCAGTCTGGTAGGCAGAACAGGTAAGTGCATGATTTCTGCCAAAGGGAAGGGGACCTAGAGTAGCAAGGAACGGGGAAGGAAGGGAGAGTAAAGGGGTAAAAAAGAGATTGAAGATGTATTATGTACATGTACCAGCTCCCCACAAAGAATATAATCATTATGCATTGCAAATATGTACTAATAAAAACAAAATGTTAAAAACTATCAAATAAATAAATAAATAGGCAATTAAAATTAAAGGGGAGAGTATGATTGAAAAATATTATACATATTGAAATTTCCCCCTCAAATGTGACATGAGAGTAGAAGATGGAGCAGGGAAGTAAAAGTAATCAAAGCACATTGTGTGTAGGTACAAATCTGCCAGAATAAAACCTATTCATCTATGTAACCAGCATGCACTAGTAAAAAAGATGTGAAACAAATAAAGAATGAAAATACTATGAAAAAGGAGAAATAATATGCCTGCAGCCAGGGATTTAAACTAATCTAGAACCATTTACAGCAAAGATCCATAAAAGGTTAATGTGTCTGTCCAATGAAAAAAATGTCTACAAGTAACTGATTTGTAATACTAAATCAGACCTGCTTTATTGCTAAGTCTGAACTTAAAATTTAGTTCTGAATTTTATCAAATGACCACTGACCATCTATTTACTCCATGGTTATGACTTTTATCACTGCATTCCTGAATAAACCATACATTTGCTGGTAAGTATAGAGAGTCCAAGACATAAGATATATACTGGAACAAACCTGATTTACTGGAAAGAGAGACAGATTATGCAAACTTGATAATCTGACAATAATTAGGTTTTTCTGCCTTAAGAAAATATTAGAATCTCAATTAAATATTAGAATTCGATTGAGCTTGTTAGAAACTTGGCCATATCAGTACATGTTAATCAGCACATGTCAATGTAATCTTCCTGGATGTTAGCACAGTTTCATTCAGAGTGATGATTTTTTTGTAAGAAAAGCAAGTTGAGACCTGTGTACTCTGATGTTTCCCTTTCCACAAGTCATACTTGGGTAAAGTTTATAACTTGAAAGCATTCTGTAGACTGCAGTGAGTTTTAGGTTAAATGAGACACAATTACTGCTGTGTAAGGGCTCTCAAAAAACTAATCAACTGCTCTATATGGTAAATAAAAACATGAAGAAAATCTATTCAGGGATTTTAAACAAAACATTTTTCCATTTTCTTCAGATACTTTGCATGAAGAAAATTGTTGTAGGTGAAACCTTCTCTGGTTAATCTTTTATAAAGGCAGTAGTTAAAACCATAATCCCTCCAAAGACTAGCATATGAGAGAAAGCGTTGATTGCCAAGAACACGTCCACAAGTATATAAAAGAATCTGACAATGCAAACTAAATATAAGATACAACTGCTCCCTCTGAAAGGTATTTTAGGAAATACTACATTTCTCTTTTCAATAAGCCAATAATTATTCCAACATTATACAAGTAAATATCGTTAGGAATTTTTCAAATAGAAGCATGAAATTAAGCACCAGATACATAGTGGATTTTGAATGTTTGCATTTGCTGCTTAAGAAATGAAATTAAAGAGCAAAGAGAAATGAGTATAAGGGAAATAAATCAATTCCATCCTCTTGGTTGCATCTGTTTCCTATTAGTCGCCTCTTTTCAAAATGGTATTAGATATCATGCTTATTCTCTGAGCTGTTGAAACTCCTATCTAGATTAGAGAAGTGGAACCACTTTACATCTGTTTCTCAACTAACCTAGATTATAAATTTTTATTATAAAGTATTTTTAAAAATTAAGACCATTCACCTAACACAAATGTATCTTGACATATGAATCATTTTGGATTATATATATATTTTTTCCTCCTTTACTTAGATGATCTTTTGACCAAAAATGAAAACAAACCAAAAAAATACTATTGTATGCGTTTGTGATTTGATCACTGAAGAATGATTCAAATTGAGACTATAACTTTTTTGTTGTCATTCTTCATTAATAATCAGGTTTAAATTAGTCAGGTTTAAATTAAAATAAAATCCAAACACAACCAAAACAAAACAACAAAATTTAGGATTTTTAAGAGTTACAAGAATTACCATCCAAAGACCAAAAAACTATCAGTGGTTAAACCTCAGAATATTGACTCTGGAATAGTACCAAAAAATATCAAACTGTTCAAATTAGTAGTTTTGTTGTTATCGTTTTAACCATGGTTAAGACTTGTTTCTTATTTACAATTTTAATTTTTCTGATTCTTTTTCAGTCATTGAGGTCCTTAATAAATTCTTGTTTTGTTGACTGGAATTTGGTTTATTAAAATTTCTTCTTTGCTTCCTTCTGTAAAATCCTTATTGAATACCAATCTTTTGAAGAATATAAATAAACTTCATGGCAAACATGTTGCTACAAGTAGGTGTGTACAGGAGTTCTGTTTTGGTAATTTCCCATTGCCCAAATGCAGCTAATTCAATATACTGTATCAGTAAATGTAATTAACTGGAATTTTGTGTTTGGATGAAAGTAAGACCTGGCCAACCGTGTTTCTAAAATATGTTTTTGCCAAAGAAATGCATTTCTTTCACTGAAGTATACCATGAAAAATTTTTCACGGTTGACTGTTTTGGCAGCAGATATTACTAGACATAAAGGCCAAATGGCAAAGACACACAACGGTGTTCAATTTCACTTTCACTGACTTGTGTGTGTCCCTGAACAATTTTTACCTGCTGTATACAGAATATAAGTGTACTCTATACATTCTATGAAGATACACAACAAAGTGCATAAGGATTGCTTCTGTCATCCTGAACTTCATCATTCAGGTTCTTTTTTCTTCCTGAGATAATCAAAATTGACCTTTTATTGTGTTCAAATCTTTCCCAACCCTGAGGATCTCTTCTTTTAATTTAGTACATAGTTAATCAAGCAACACTATGTGCCAAACATTACTCTTGCTGCTCAAATTATGGGAACCTAGAGAAAAGGAAAACAATTTCTGTTAACTTCCCTTTGCATATTAGTGGAACAATTAGACAATAAACAGAATAATAACTGGAAGTCATATAAACAGAATTCATGCAAAATATTAGAAACGTGTTAAATTCAATGTAAAAGAATATATGATCAGGGTAGAGGATTTGCTTGTGGGAATGGGGAAGAGCGTTGGGGCTTTAAATCAGGGGAAGGGGATTGTGGAGGAAAGACTTGAAGGTGGTTGACTCTGTGCTTTGTGAATGTGTGTAGAAATCCCTTCTGGAGACAGGAAAGCAAACCAGAAGGCTTTCAGGTAAGGACAAATGTGGAGATTTGCAGCTATCTGCTTCTTGTTCCTCTCCTGTCTTGTTCCTTGCTAATATGCCAGGCTCATGAGTAGCTTACACTTACTGTTTGCAGTGCTGTTTATTCTTTAACCCACCTTACTCTGATTTCTCACTTGTGCAAGGCCAGCAACAATCCAGTTGGCCAGTGGTTGACAATGTGACTACATAAATAGACTTTTTAAAATTACAAAAACAGGACATACAATGTATAAACATTTTTAAATGGAGAGAAACAAAATTTTAAAAAGTATGATGTCATCTAGTTTGCTTGTGAGTATAGGCCCAACCTTATACTACATAACATAATTTATCTCTGCTCATATAAATGTATATGTATTTTAACCCAGGTGAGATCCTAATATATATGTAGTTCTGCAGCATGATTTGTTTAGTCAATAATCTCCACGTTTATATTTAATAAGTTCTTTCTTATCTCTTATTCAGATATTTAAATTTCCAAAACCAACCCTAAAATGACCATTATAGTTGATCAGCATTTGTTTCTTTTATTGGCTTATTATATTAGAAACTAACATCTGAGGCTAGGCATGTTTGCACATGCCTGGAATTCCAGTATTCTGGTAGGCTAGGTAAGGAGAATCACAAGTTTGAGTCAGCCTGAGTAATTTAACAAGATCCTGTCAAAAGAGATGGGGAGGATGTAGGGATGTAGCTCAAAGTGTGAAGGCCTTGGATAGAATCCTCAGTGTGACACACACACAGAAACAATCACCATCTAGCCACTAGAGTGTTCATTAACTGTGAAGCTAATTTAGTGATCACAGTTGGAAAAAATTATGAGTTTATATTACTCTTTCTGGTTACATTTTAATATTTTGCTTCTTTTCACTTAATTTCTTCATATTCATAATTTTATTTATTTTCTCTGTCACCAAGAATGTTGAATTATAAAATTACTAGCTTAATTACTTACATTTTAACAACTAGGTGCTTATAAATAACTCACTATAAATTATAAACACAGATATTGCATCAAACAATAAAACTTCTAAGGGAAGCTTAAACTATTCTTAAAACTCTTTCTGTTTCTCAAAGCCTTCTTCTGACGATATGCATAACATCAAAATGCTGTTTTTCTAGCATAAATTAAAATCAATCTTTTCATTAATGATTATCTAATAGACTTGATATAAAACTCTTTTTTGTAATAGCTATGTATTTATAATTGGTCCATAATTTGTAGCCAGTACTCTATTATAAGCCTTTGGTTTGGAGATAGTCTTGCAAAAACACTTTGGGTACATTTCTACATATAATTTAACATGTATGAAGCATTTGACACTTAAATTTTTTTCAGATTTTTTCCTCTCCACTGACGTCATTTTTCCAACTTGTTCTTATTTTACAGGTTTAGTTTTTCCTTCCCATTCTTTGAATGCTCTTCTTCTGCCCATGCATTGTAATAGTTCTGTCCCCCAGGGTTCTGTCCTTCACACTATCTGCTCATAATGTGCATCCTGTGTCATCTCATCCATACTATGGTTTTAAGCACAGCTCCTGTTTGCTGGTTATATCTCCCACCTAGTCACACGTGAACTCAAGGTCCAACTCTGATTTATAACAGAGTGTGGCATACTGTACCTGAATTTCTCAAAGGTATCTCAAACTCAGTGTGCATGAATGGGTACTGATTTTCTATGTCTTTCTTCTCACCCATACCTTCCCCAAATGTGTACTTTACATTTCCATTTATCACCCAGGCTCTAAACCTAGAAATAATATTAATATCAAGCCCTATTAATACCAACTGTTTGGTAGTAATTATTGTCTCATGTATTCTTGCTACCTTTGTTTATGTTTTTCTTCCTATCTCTCCTTGAATACAAACTCCCCTTAACAGAAGTTTTTGAGAAAATTAATTGCCACTCCCAGAATAAAGTTTTTCAGTGGCTTCCTGTTTTGTAAGGGTCCTATCTATGGACACTGCCTGGCACACAATGTTCTTCAGCCCTCTCCTACCATCTTCAAATTACCTAGTCCACCAGGAATCTCAAGCCCTCAATTGTCTCAGACTTTTAAACTTCTACATCTCTTCACATGATGCCCTTTCAGCCAGAGAACTTTCTCACTTAATCTTTTAAGTTAAGCTCAGTTTTTTTTGCCTTGGGAATGTTCTGTCTAATGTCACCTGTGTGAGATAAGTCCTCATTTTGTCAAATGCTTGCTAACTATATTGGAATTGTTTTGACAATTAAAAAAAAGTTGTTAGTAATATGAAGTGGTGAGGTTTGCTTCAGGAATTTGGTATTTTCATTTAACATATTTTGATCATTTTAAATCCTGCAACTCCTTTGTCCCTATATACCTCTGTCTCCAGCCCCCTTCTCCAGCTCCCAAAGTCTACCTTCTGGTTTCCTGATATCTCTCCTTTATGTTAATTCACTAATTAGGTTTTTAGTTTTCTCACATAAGAGAAAACACGAGATACTTAATCTTTTGAGTCTGGTTCAAAAGGTTTTTTACTTTACCATTATACTTACAATGATGTTTTTGAGTTCCATTCATTTTCTGCAATTGGTAGGACTTCATTCTCCTTTATGGCTGAATTTCATACATTTTCTTTCTCCATTATTCTATGGATGACCATCTAAGATGTTTCCAGAACTCAGCTATTGTGAATTGTGCCACTACAAATGTGAGTGTGCATGTATCTCTTTAGTATGTTGTCATTGATTCTCATCCAGTTATAGATAGTAAAATTGTGTTTCTATTTTTGTTTTTGTTTTTTTTTTAAAGAATCACCATATTGATTTCCATTGTTACTGTGGTAGTTTCCATTCTTGTTTGGACAATTTTATCCCCACGATATGAGGTTCTGGAAGGTAGGGACCTCTCTTTCATTTGTGATATCTTTTGAGCCTAACATAGTGCTTGTTTTGTATTAGGTATTTGATGTGTGTCTGTTGAGTGAATGGATAGGTTCTATTTTGAATACTTCATGTGTATCTGATATCCTCAATAGTAGCTAGCATATGCTGTTATCAAAATATAACTTTAAGTTTAAGCTATATCACAGGCCAGGATGAGCCCATTCCAACACACTATTCAATATCCACAGACCTTATATAATGTAGATAGAACAAGACTGTAAAGATGAAACAAGACTTTCTTTATGAAATGGTCTCTGGATGCATTTACTGTAATATCAAGTAAATATGCAAGATAGTTTAGTTAAATAAAAAACAACTTCTTATATGAAACGTTAATTTAAACATTACTCCTTAAATAACACAATTAGATTGTAAATGTTTTTATTTTTATTGTAAAATCAGCTTTAGAAATATTACTCCCTTATTCCTACCCAAGACAAACAAGTAAGGCATTTCAAATTGAGGAGAGTGACTTTAGAAAGCATTCCAGAATTCTTTACTTTTGTTTGCAATATTTAGTCTATGGGAGTTATTTAGTTGTAGCAATATTTATGAGTGGTTTCTAGGTGGCATTGTAAATAGAATTTTCTAAGTGTCTTGGCAGATGGAAGGTTATGTTGCATAATTTGAGTCATAAAATATGCTTTATATACTAGTGTGGGTGTTGGTTTTGCTGTTGGTTTTGAAGTTTATTTGTGTATCATAATTGTGAACTAAAGGAATTCTACCTAAGTTGGATGAATGATAATTTGATAATCTCATACCACATTCATTGGTGAATATATTCACTTATTTGTAATTAATTTGGTTAAACTTCTTCATAATGTCCAATATATTTTGAATATTTTCAGAGTCTACCATGTCACCCATATTTCATATTTCAGTAATGCTGATACGGTAGTGGCCAGAGAAAGGAACTATGCTCTGAAATAATTCCTGTTGGGATAGATACAGATTAATCAAGAACATCTGTAAAATCTATATCTCAATTATTAATAGGATGTTTTGATTGTTTAAATACAATCAAAGTTTTACTTTTTGATGATATTTTTCCCTTCAGTATGCCTCGTAAATTTATGCATCTGTTTTATACTCAGACTACTGGCCCTCAATGTCTTCAGAATAGTCTTTTAAACATACTTTTGACTTAATAATGGGTTTGATTTTTGAAAAATCAGTTCAGAAACAAAAATGATTTTGAAATTCTAAAAAAATAAAAACAAATTAATTTAGGAAGGATCACAAATTCAAATGCCCTCTGGATCCATGTAGGTGCTGTAAAGTGAGTGCCCAGAGCCTGCTGGGGGCTGCAGTGATGGGGCCCCTTGGGGCTCTCTGCAGACACTGGAATGCAGAATCAGCATTGCCTGGCTTTCTGATCTTGCAAGCTAGGCTGAAAATTTGCATTTTCTACTAAACCATCTCATTTTTTTATTATTGTCTCAATTCTTTAAATACTTGATTCGTAGTCTCTGCTTTATTATAATACTCTTTTGTAGAACTTATATTCCATACAAGGTGTACTTGAATTTCTCCTAAATTCAGATTTCTTTACATCAAGTATCTACTTCAGTAAATTATCTATAGCATAAGGCAAAGAGTGAGAACAGAGTAAAAGATACCATCTGGTGTTCCCCGTATAAATACATGTTTCCCTACCTTGTCCTCATGTTTTTCTCAGTAGCATACATCAAGCAAGGTAGATTAAGCAAGGTGGCCTGTATCTTTACTTGTTTATTGTTTTTTTTTTCTCACCAATATAGCCTAAGCTCCACGGAGATTTTTTTTCCCACTAATGTTTCACTAGTTCCTAGTAATTATAAGCAAATAGTAGACTCTTAATACACAGAGTCAGTAAGTGAACAAATTTCTGTGGATAACCAACTACATGGGGAAAATAACCAAAGAATTTATTGATAGTTAACATTGCAAGAAAAACATAATCAGAAATGCAACCAACAGTAGACTGGAATGGGATCATTCTGTCCTTTGAGATGCCATTCTGTGCATCTTCTCTCAGCTCTGAACTTGGAAATTCATTGCCTGAAGTCAGACAGAGTGGGATGAATTTCACCAAAAATATACAAATATTGTGTCCTTTACCAGCATCCCACTAGATATAAGAGTTATGAGATATTTGCCACAGGAAACACTTTCTAATATTTGGAGCTTTCCAACAATGGCCTATCAGACATACAAAATTTAGTTCTGAATTAAAGATTCACTTTTTGATGCTATAGGTTGTAGAACTTACATTGCTGTGTAAATTTCTGGATCATGGGATATATTGCTTCTTTGAAAATGACCTATCCTTTTCCTTATGGCTGCTTTAAAGATTCTTCCTATCATCATTTTTAAAAACTTTTAGTATGGTGTGTCTAGATATGGATTTCTTTCTGTTTATCCTGCTTTAAATTTGTGGACCTTCTTGAATTCATACTTCGATATCTTTTAGCAGCAAAAAAACTTAGCTATTTCTTCTTCAAGTATTTTCTCTACCACATTCTCTGTATTCTGTTGTTGAGATGTTGTACATTGTCACTGTCCACTGCATGTCTCTAACCTCTTTAGCGTATTTTCCATCTTTTGGTTTCTTGTAATCTTTTTTATGGGTTGTTATTATTTTCTTTAACTATGTCTAGTCAAGTGATAAATCTTAGACATTTGTTTCAGTTTATATTTTTCTGTACCTGGTCTTATATTTGGTTCTTTTTCAAGTCTTTTATGTTAATTTTTATAGTACCCTGCTGAAATATTTAAGCATGATTTTAAATTTTTTTATTAAATAAAATAAACTTTTAGGTTTATAATCTTAAACTTTATTATAGAATCAGTGTTTCAAGTATTTATGTGTATTTTTCTTTCTACTCATTTTCACTGATACTTGTTTCATATCACACTGAATGCTGGACATAGTTTTTAACCTTTATTTGTAAGAATAAATGTCCAAAAAGTACTTTTTATTTGCTTTTTTCCATGTACAGTAAATTAAGGGATTTCCAATCTGAGGCAGTTTTAATCTGAGTTCTTGCTTTGACATTTCCTTGACCACACAGATGATGAAAGTCATGTGTAAATTCTGTGCAAGAATTGGTTTACTTAGTTAAGACTTATGAACTTCAGTTGTTTCTACTACTACTGAATGTTGCAACTGCTACTTCTGAATGTTGTGAAGGTACACCTTCATGGTATTTCAGTTTGAAATCATGATTGGTCAGACTCTTTGTTTTTGATAAGACTCAGATTTTGACTTTAGCCTTATAGGCCAAAGAAGTCACAAAATGTTCTGTTCACTCTCAGCATATTTTCCTTGCAGAATCAGACTTACTTTTTTGGGTTCTTGTCTTCTTTCTAGGCTTGTTCTGATAATTCTTTGTTTTTATTTTGTGTTTATAGGTGGTACTAAGATTTCTGTAGTATCTAATTTAATTTTTAAATTTTTCCTCATTTGGGAGATTACTCTGAATTCTTAGTTCTTCATTAATCTAAGCCAAACAGAGGTTAGCTTTTAAAGAATTTGCTTTAAAATAGTCTTATACTTATTTTACTCTTTAACCTAAGAAATAGTTTGATTAGGTATACACTCTTATGTTGGAAATAATTTCCTTATTTACTGTAGGTATTCTCTCTGGTCCTCTAGATTTCCATACTGTTGAGAAATCTAATTCTGATCTTGGTTCCAATAGTTTGGATGTGACTATTTCTTCTCAGTGAAAGCTACTATGATCATCTCTTTATCTCTAATATACTAGAAGTTATCACGGAGTGAGTTTTATTTCATTCATCGTGCTCTAGTCCCTCCAAGTGTGGAGATACATATCGTGTAAATGTGGCAGGCTCTTTTGATAATTTCTTATCTTTCATTTTTTCCCTCTCCCTTTTTCTGTCATTAATTAGATAACGTATCTCTTTGGATGATTTTTAAAATTTTTTTACACTTTCTCTTCTATTATATTTGCTTTATGTTTTAATACATGAGAGCTTCCTTGTTATTTTTCTTTTCAAGTGAATTTTAAATTATAATTTGTAGTTTCAATTTCCAGGAGCTCTTTTGTATAGCAACCTACTTATGTTTTGTAGATGTAACATAGTCTTTTATTTTAAGAGAGTCAAATGTTCTGCATATATTAACTTGTTTTTATTTGAATGAATTTGTATTCTATTTCCTGATTTTGTTCTCTATTTCTGTTGTTGAAAGCAGAGAAATTCTTCTAACCTCTGGAGGGGTGGTTGGTATAAGTCTGACTAACTAGAGAAATCTGAAAGTCTAAGTCTTCTGCATGGAGGCTTCTCATTAACACCCCTTAATTCTGCTCTTTACCACCGAGCATATTCCACTATGCTTGCTGTACTAAAGTTTGCTTCTTCGGGCTCTGTTCACCCAGAAGATAAAATTTGAGACCCTTATGAGGGAATGGGAAGATGAATGGAAACGGCGACCTTCTCTGTCTGTGTGGGAAGGTCATGGGGCATGAATCAAGCTAAGTTATGTAGATACTTCTCTACATGGTCTTCACTCTTAGGCACATTTCTTACTCCCACTGTCCCCAGAAACTAAAAAGTGGTTTCTGTTAAAAATGGTTTCTGGTCTCTTCTGACTTGTATTAGCATTGCAGGGATCATTTTATAACTTTGTCCACTCTGGTAAGCCAGGTACCACATTTTAAAACTTCATCAATATGTTTTATCTGTTATTTTTTTTACTGTTCTTATTAGTGTGGCATTTTGTAATTTTTATTTCTTTAAATTTGGGGGAGTTTTAGTCACAGAAAAAATAAATATATGTTTCAGTCAGGCATGCTTTCAAAAGCAGATGAGATTAGGTTTTTAAATACTTTCTACGGGCTGTTATTCATTGTCATGTTGTTTGTTTGTTTGTTTGCTTTGGTGGGGGAGGCATCTTTATGCTTGCTTTCTGATCTATATTTCCAATTTAAATCTCTTTTCTATTTCATTATTACTACTAATACACCACTATTACTAGAAATAATATTAAAAACAAACATTTAAATAACACTTAATTCCAATTCATTCTTCTAAGAACTTGGCGTATTTTCTCATTTAGGCCTCAATCCTGTGAAATAGTGTATCAGTTATCTATTTCTGCAATGATACTTCATAACAAACCACTCTAAAACTTAAAAATATAAAGCATCGTAACACTAGTCACTTACTTTTTTCATGAGTCACTGTTCCAGTTTTGGCCAAGTCCAAAGACTCTTCCCTCGTGTGCATTCAGGTGCCTCCTTGGATGCAACTGGGATGTCAGGATGACCCAGGTAGAACTGTGCGGCCCATTGTTACATGGGTTTTCATTTGTCAGAAGATAATCCTGGGCTTATTTTATGTAGGGTTCTGTGGAGAAAGAGTAGAAGCGTGCAGTCCTCTTGAGACTCAGGCTCATATAGCTCACTTCTACTTCTTACTTAGCTATAGGACAAAGCATGTCTAAGAACCACCTTAAGTTTAAGGACAGGGAATATAAGGAAAAGCTGTGAAGATAAAGTACAAAGTGCAGGAGTAGAAAAATGAGGCTATTTTTGCAATCATTTCCCACAAATAGGTATTATCATTATCCTCATTTTAGGAGAAACTCAGATATGGAGACATTAAGTAACACAGTCACTGTCATGGACTAATGAATAGTGGCATTAGTGTTTGAACTCAGGAAGTCTGGTTTCAATCTGCTCTGTTGAATTCTACAGTGTCCTCTTTTTTGACTGGAATATTAGATCAGTTAGAAGAATGATAGAGAAAAGACAGCAGATACCAAAAGGGTTTTCGAGTTACTCAACAGAAAGAAAGAATGAAAAAGCCATAAAAAAGACAGAAAAATAAACGTTACTACAAAATGACTCTAAAAATTCTACTTCCTTTGTGAAATGAGAAAACATTTGCATGTAGGCTGTGAACCTTTAAAAGTGAGGAGAGATAGTGTTGACTGTGGTCTACCGATGGAGATTGCCTCTTGGGAAGGCTCTTCTCTGCGTAGTGACAGGAATGAGGCCACAGTACATGTCCTTCCCCAAGTGCTTACATGGATCATGGTATGAATATTTGGGAAAACGGATTTGGGAACTTCTATGAACTATAATAGCTATGAATTTTGTAGTTTGTTAAATTGGGTTATATTTCATTTTTGTACATATATGCATGAGAAATTGATCTTCCCCTTCTGAGTTAACACAGCACGTATCCCCAAATGTGCTATCTAGTTGGCATTTGTAATTTTTAATTTATACTTTTGCTATTCCCTGGATTAGCATCTTCCTTGATTCTCCAGTTTCTGGTTTTGTTTTGTATTTATTTATTTATTTATAGCTTCACTTTGTATAGCACACAGAGTAACCCATCAAACTGAATATGTAATCCTGAAATTCTTCGGTTTAAAAATCTTTAGTAATCACCATGAACTTCAGAGCAATGCTTCAACTCCTTAAGAAATTTTATCAGGTGTTTTCCCTTTATCTTCCCCATCTCCTGCTTTCTTTTGTCTCTTAAACATGCCGTAGAATTATAAATGTAACACACACTTGCATATCTCTTTTCTTTTGGTCATCGACTGTCTTGACAAGAAATATCTCAACAGAGAGTCTTTATCTCTAATTTTCCCTGACCCTGTCTCCTCTCTGACTTCCTCCTTTCCTTCTCCCTCCTTCGCATTCCTCCTCTGTCCCTTCCCTTCACCCTCCCCTTTCCCATTCTCCTTCCTTTCCCTCCCTCTTTCTTTTTCTTTACCAAATTGAGAGAAGGAAAAAACAAGCAATGCTGGAATTAGAAAGTCATTTCATTAGTAGCAGCTAAGATAATTTTATGAGCAGACCTGTGTTTTGTTACATCTGTACCAAGGTAGAAAGAAGATTATGTAACTTTCTGTTCTTACCTCATACCTCATTGGCTAGGAAGGCACAGGTTCCAGAAGGGCAGATGTAAGTTGGTAGAATGTTGTTCAGTCTGGGTATCAAGTGACTCTGAAATGCACCCCGCACCTGGCCCATCCTGCAATATTGTTGCGGGAAAAATTGAATCAACAGTAGCCAGGAGCTCAAGAGAAGGAAGGAAATTTTACTGATACTAGTGGAACCCAAAGGAGTAATCTCCAGAATCTGAGGTGAGATCTACAGAAAGTTTGTCTCTTTATAAGTTGGCAAACAGAAGTTACAAGAGCAAGACAAACTTTTGCCGAAGGTTATGGTACAATGAGTATCCTGTGGTGAAATGTAGCAAAGTTGTTTTTAGCACACTCACAGAAGTTTCAATTTGATGACAAATCATATGATTTAGCTGAGTTCGGTGCCAGAGAACAGAATGACTGCTGGTTGGTCAGAATTTCTGCTTCCATATGTATATATTATGAATGAGAAATAAATGTACAACATTTGCTTGTGCTGAGTTAGGAGATAATATAGTCCCACATCTTAACATAGGCTATCACAAAAGTATTATTGCATTCATTCTGAATATTTATATTTTCATTATGAGTAGGTTAGGACTTTCTTATTTTTTTGAACATTTATTTGCTTTTCATGATCTTTAGTTCTTTTTGGAAAAATGCCAATTAAAGTACTTTGTCTATTTTTGTGAGAGGCTATTCATGTTGATTTATAAAGAACTTTTACATACTAGATTACATGAATCCTTTTATATCACTAATGATGAAACAATGTTCCAGTGTATTACCTTTTAGATTTGTTATCTTTTAATACTTAGATACTTCAATAATCTATAGCTATTTTAAATCATTTCTTCTCAGAGTTTTATGATGAGAAAGACCTTCTAAAATAGGATAGACTGATTTTATGATTTCCTAATTTTTTTAACTAAGAGACTGTAAAATACATTGTTTATTTTAGTGCATAGTATTTGGTAGGGAGATAAGATTATTTATAATGAATGCATTTTCTTCTTAGAATTCAGTTGGCCCTTTCTTCTAATGAAAAGGACAGTTTTGGTATTGTGCTTTTGAGTTTTTCCTTAAGATACCTCTTTGGCTACTAAATATGCACTTAGTGCTTTCAGATGACTTAACCACTTCGTACTCCCCAGCAGGTCCATTCTAGAGATGCAGATGATACCAAAGGAGAAATGGAGGAAACAGGAGCCTTTCCAGTCACAGAGAAAACAAACTTCAGTGATATAAGTGGTCTGTAACTAGAGTAGGAAACAGTTTTCTTCCTCAGTAGCTCTTCAGTGAATACTCTATTTCTTCATGTGCCAGTAAAATAGATTGAGAACTGAGAAACCTGTTATGAGGCTAATTAATGGAAAATACCCTTATTATTTATTTATTTATTTATTTATTTATTTTTGTAGCTGTGAATGTGAAGCAATCTAGTAATTTATAATTCTGGAGACTTTTAATGTGCTTGGAGATAAATAGTATAAATAACGATCTTACTATCTTTTATGTTATGGATTGTAAGGTTTATACTAGGATGTGGTAAATCTTATCTGTCTAACAAAGTACATGTAGATGCACCTCCTTTACCACAAAGGTCTGATGAGAATTACAAGATCCATAACAGTCTACAGTGCTAAGATTTTGCAACTTGCTATCAGAAGTGTGTCTGAGTAGTGGTAAAGGGCAGAGGGTGCTGTGTGTTTGAGTGTATGAATGTAAGTGTATGTATGCAGAAGAGAGACAGGTGGAGAGACAGAGGGGGGAAGAGAGAGAGACAGAGACAGAGACAGAGACAGAGACAGAGAGATGAGAGTCTAACCAGATGTAGTATCTGGGCCAGAGTCAGGTTTACTTATCAAGACAACTTCTGCTATCATAACCAGTCTTCCTCTTTCATGAGATGGATTCCCTCACCCTGCCTGCCTTTCCCGACTTGCCTTGGAAAATATCTCCAGTGATGCAGGACTGACATAATCCTGGGAAAAAAGAAATATGAGTCTTCCATGTACCACCAACCCAGAGAGCTGGTAACAGAAACCTAAATTTGTAGAAAATACCAAGTATTCCAGTGCTATCTCAAAAATCTACTACCTTTATAGATATCTCAAGAGTAGCCACTGGAACTCTACATGGAATTGATCTGTGGGTTTAATATTGGAGATAACTAAAGATAATTTTCATTAACATCTTTGTTTTGTGAATTCCCTTGTGTTTTAACATCTGTAAAAAGCTTTAAAAAGCCTTCACACATAAATAATGTCTTACGCTTTCAAGGCAAGTTTTCTAAATATTACCAAGACCACATTGCTAATACTTTCTAAATATTACCAAGACCACATTGTATTATACAAATATTACCAAAATCACTTTTTTAACTAATATGACTACATTTTTTTAAGGTTGTATCTTTAAATACTATTTATCAATTATAAATTATCACTAGTTCGAGTTCTAGACAATGGGAATACAACATCAAGCAAAATAGCAAATATCTGTGCCCTTATCTTTATGGAGCTTTTATGCTGGCATGGGAACGTATTCAACTAGAAATAATAAATAATCAAGTTGCAGGATATATACTAAAGTTATGAGTACAAAGAATAAAAATAAAGTATAGGGTTTTGAAATATCCAGAGAGTTAGAGGTCTTGTATTAATGAAAGTAAATTTCATGGTATAATGATATGTGAAGAAAGAGTGAGCCCTACAGGTATTTGAGATAAAAAACATGAGTATGTTTTTATGTTAAAAAGAGGTTAGACTCTGGAATTAACTTAGGTAAGACACCCAATTTGCTAACAGATTGGATGTGGGATACGGAATACCAAGTGCAAAAGTCCTGAAGTAAACAGCTTACCCACTTCTCCCAGGAACACCAGGAAATCCATGGCAACTAAAGCAAAAGGATCACTGGTGAAGAACAATAGGAGAAGACCTCACAGAGATGATGCAGAGCTTTGGAGGCAATAGAAAGAAACTACCTTTTAATCTAAAATAGGGAGCTATTTGATTCAATGTTATTAAGCAAAGGAACAATACAAATGGCAATGAAGATGTTTGGTCCTGCTGCCTTGTTGAGAACAGATTGGAGTGCATTGCAATGAAAACAGGAAAACCAATTTGGAGGATGTAACAATCCAGGTGAGAGAAGTCAGTGTTTACTTCAGGGTGATAACAATAGGAGTGTTACAGAGAGGTTCTCTCCTTTATATAATACAAAGTTTGAGTCACAAGAATTTGTTAATAGATTGGATATAGGGTGTCAGGAATAAGCCTAAAGCTTTGTATGTGATGCTTTCCATTAAGTGAGAGGAGAAAAGGAAGCAGCATTTGAAAGAGAAGAAAAATCCTGCTTTGGACTTGTTAATCTAAAGGGTAGCTGTCACATTAGGTTCTCAAATATGTGAGTATTGAGTTGAGTAGAACTTTGAGCTACAGACATTTTGAAAGTTATCTACAAGTGGGAGAGATTGAAAATTATGAGTCAAAATAAAATCATTTTTCCAGTGAAGGTAGTTAGAAGAGAGTTTAAAGGGCTGAGTTGTGAGGCACATAGGCATTAACAAGTCTGGGAGCAGACAAAAGGCTGGAAGGGAAACTGAGTGGGAGCAACCTTGGGGAGGGAGAAAATCAGGAGCATATCTTGGCCCAGTTTCAATGCTTTCTGCTGATTAAATGAGGTAAATACTGAGAATCTATGAGTGCATTTTGTACTGTGGAACTTGCCAGAGACTTTGTTCTAAGCGTGGTTCTGCAGAGGGACAAAGGCCAGAGCAAAAGAGGAACAAGGAGGTACACGTGCAGAATATGGAGAGAGAGATTGTCAAGAGAGCTGAATGTGCATGGTTTTAAAAATTAAATATGGGACAAATAACAACGTACTTATGTGTTGATTGAAGGTGCAGGGGTAGGAAGAGAGATTTAAGGCACTGCTTCCTTGGATAAGCTAGGAAGAAGGCAATCTAGTTCACAATGGAGGAGTTGGCCTTAGATGAGAATGAAGTCAGTTGGTCTATTCTAACAGCAAATCAGAGTGCATGAGGGTGTTTAAGTGGCAAATATAATGACAAGAACCTGTGGGACTATTTTCTGATTGGTCTATTTTTTTCCCAGTCACACAGGAAGCCATAGCAGGATAGGAAGGGTGTTGGAGGCAAGAGGAAGGAAAGAGACACAGCTGAAAGAGTCGCCTAGGAGAGCAGGTGAGGCCTGGGTGATGTCCTTCTAACCACTGCAGCTGAGGGCAGCTTAGCACTCTGAAGCTAGTCTAGAATTACTGCAGCTCTACCTGTAGCCTCTCTTGTGCCTCTGCATCTTGAGGAGTCCAGCCAGAATTAGTGTCACTTTCCCTGTCTGAAATGCACAGCTTGCTCTTGTGTGGTTTGTGTAATAGCCCCCTCTCTAATTGTTTGCATTTTGCAACATAGTCCATAATTATATTAATAGTTGATGCTGACTGTGGAGGCTATCTTCAGTTAAGCTTGGATTTATAATTATATTTTTGAAAGACTTGTTTGTCAATAAAATTTATGGCCTGGAAATAGGAGTATAATTATTTTATTAATAAAGCAATATCTTTTATTTTGGACAGTTTCATGAATGAACCAAAAGGATATATATGCCTATGAAGGATAGAGGAATGTCTTCTTTAGTGGTTTTGTTTGTGAATGGAGAGGATGAAGAGCAGAAGCCAGAGAGGTACCTGGAAAGGAGAATTTCTTTGCGCTTTTAAATTTGTTGGTTTAGCAGAAAATATTATCATGAGGTTGTGACAGAACAGCCTGTAATCAGGTAAGAAAGCTATATGCAAGAACTTTCAATGCCAAGTTAGACGGAATCCCAGAATGTTCACTGACAGATCCTGACTCCAAGCTCAAAGTGTTAGAGTAAGATGCAAAAGTTTTATTAGTGCTCTAAAATATCTCACATTAAGCAAAAATCATTATTGCTAAGAATATACTCTCTTTAGCATAAGGAAGAGTGGAATAAATAAGAAAAACTGAGAAAAACTAAAGTAACATGGACTCAAAATTAGAAGTTCTAAAACAATGAATAACATTTCTGAGTTTTAATTATGGCTTTATCATGGACTAGAGACCTTAGATTAATCCTACGCTTAGGAAGCCCTAACCTTATTTGCAAATGAGGGTTTGAGTTAAAAGACTCTTCCAATTGTAAAAATCTTCTATGAAGTATTTAAATTTTATCAACTATTAAAATATAATGGTAAATTTTGTTAATGATCTAATGTATTTTGTTTTTGAAGTGTTAAAAAAATAGACCTAGAGTTTTGATAATAAAATTAATACATTTTTGAGAAGCAGCCTGGACAGGGCTGGGGATTTAGCTAAGGGGCACAAGAGCCTGCCTGGCAAGTGCGAGATTGTGAGTTCCGTCCCTGGGACCCCATGCTCCCAAAAAAACAAAAACAAAACAAAACAAAACAAAAAAAAGCAGCCTAGACGACTAAAAACAAAAAAGTCTACTACGTCACATTTCTCAGTAATAATATTTTGATGTCTGTAAAACTATGGCATAACAACTGCTATTGTAAACATAATATATTTATTTTATTTTATTTTAATTAGTTCACTCATGTATGAAATTAGATTAAAAAATATCAATTCCTTAACTGAACTTATTTGCTGAGCTCTTACTTTAAATTATTTTTAGCCAATATTTTGTTTTCTTTATGTAGAAAATTATTTTATCTGTAAAGAAAAGTTTTAACAAATTATGAGCCCTTACTCATGTATTGTCTCCTTTCAACTAACTATAGTTCTTAGAAATAATTTTTCAATAATTTCTGCATTTCTAGAACAATAGTAGTAGTAATGTTGAGAGAAAAAAATTCTGGCAGTTAGTTTAAGCTTATTTTTTTAAAAAAATCATGCTACAGATCTTTATTAAGAAATTAAGATTATTGTAGAATGTATTTTTGGTAGCTTCTTGGTACCAATAATTACAGAATATTTTTTCCTGGGTGTCTTTGTGGGAGTAATTATATTAGCAAAAACTCTTGCATGAAACTATTGTTACAGTCTAAGAATAAGCATCAATTGGTCATATAATAGAATTTCAGTAGCACAATGAATCACAAATGTTTACATGTTATTATTGATCTTTGCTGTGAAATTTGTAGTCAGATGGGTGTAGGGTTTATTATTGTTAAGCTATTTGGTCAGGTTTTATTTCAGTGTTATACTAATATATGTAAAACACTGTGAATCTTTTCTTCTCCCTCCAAGGTCATAGAAGCAAATTCTCCCTTGAAATCTAGATAAACACTCAAACTGTATCCAGTTATGGTTTTGTCAGTGCTTTATTTTATGGCTGGTTTTGAGACAGTTGGTTCATGTATCATTTTCAAGGCAAAGTTTCTTTCAAACAGACTTTCAAACTTGTAAGTACAAGACAGGATACTTTTTATAAAGTAAAGATAACTTCTCTGGGAACTTGAAAAGAAGAACAACTTCCTATAAATAATAATTACGTTACTGTATAGATTTATAATTCCCATAACACTAGAGCTTCTCTAAGGTTTTGTTCTAGAAAGTAAATATTTTTGGCGATAACATGATAAATCTTAGTTTTTCAAGTTTTGCTTTCTGTCCTACTTTTTTAAAAACTTTTTTTCCCCTTGTATTCATTTTAGACTAAAGATTGTGTGGAACAGATTTCACTCCCAAAATAGTGAGGGTCGTTATTTTATGCTTCCCGTTCTGTTTCTGCGGCTGCCATTTTAATCCATTCATCTATTCTTCAAATTTACTTGTAAATTCAATTATGCATCACCTTAGGCAGATAGAAAAAGAACAAAAGAGCAATGGTCATAGAAGGCTTTATTGGGGGAAAATACGTCTCACTTGAGTATGGTGCTTTGTGTCAGCTCTGTGAGTAGAGCGCCACGGAGGGGCAGGCGAGCGGTGTTTGTGTGTCCTGCATTCATCACTGGAAGGAATACCCTGTGATTTTGCATTAGTAACCTAGTTTAGCTAGATTTACCTAATTTAGGTTGGAACACAACTTCAGAGTCCAAAGATTTTTATTTAGTGACCTATTTTTTCCTTCCTGTATCTTACACAGTCTGGTTGGCATTTATGAAAATTGCTCACTCCTGCTCCTGAAGTATTGAGATCGTGAGAATTCCTTCCCCACTGTCATGTTGGAAAAATATGTTACTCCGGACAAGAGTGAGTAAATATAGATCAAACAATGACAACATACTGAGGGATGGCTACTCATTTGTCTGTGTTGGCGTGGCTTGGGACAGGGACAGTTTATGGCAGAAGGTCGTCTCCTCTAACACTCGCTAAACTTCTAGCCTTCTTCCCCAATTACTCACTTTTAGTGAGAACTGGCAAAACTTGTCTTTCGTACTTCCCTGAAAGCTTCACATTTTCAGGAAAGGAAGTTGCACATGAACTTTTGATGTTTTTCTTTTCCCTGATTCTAATTTACCGTATTTGGTAGTGTTTGCTGCCAAAAAATTAGTAATATATTATCGGCAGTATTTACTACTTTCAAAACTGAAAACATTTTCTCAGTTTTATTCTTTTTTAGATATATCTTGGACATATGTCTCAGTTTCTAGAAGAAGAACTTCAAAAGAAATTTCCCATTTTTTCTTTTTCATATAAACAAATGTGAAGGAAACATCTATAGAACACTTGATTATTTGAACTATGAGGAAGATAACATCTTATGTAACTGTTCTTAAAACATGGTCCTCAGAAGTTACCTCTAATTCTTGTTAACTGAAGTGACAAGAAAAATTTCCATGGTAGATAAATGCTAGTAACACAAGTAAAACTAAATTAAACATGGTTCTTTACTGAAGAATTTTTCTGGACAATTAATATGTAAAAGAGTATTTTGATTCTATAAATCAGACATAATATGCAGTGACATACTTGAGTTCATTATCTTTATAAGTGGTTTTGTATAAAGCATCACAAAAAAAAAAAAACTAAATTAGTAGAACATACCCTGGAAAATACTCATGTAACAGCATCATTTCCTAATTGTAAAATAGGACAGGACAAACTTTCTAAATGTTATTTTTGCAAACTAAACCCTGATGGCTATCTCTCTCTCCTTTCCTTTCTCCTATTATTTTTCTCGTTATGCATTCAGCAAATGCTTGGCCTACTATGCAAAAAAGTCATCCATACAGCATATTCTTTTCCGTGGAAAAGGATAGCTTACTTGACTTGTGGTCACATATAAAAGTGAAAGTAATAATTACTATAAAGGAAATAATAAGTTTATCTCCTACTTGAAAGACTAGTGTGAGACTTGAATGAAGAATACACTAAAGTTCTATAAAAATTCCATTGCCCTGCAATGAAACCTATAGAACAACATTTGCAAAACATGCTTTGGAAACACAATGAGAATGCTGGGGCTCATTGTGAGATATGTTGCAAGTTCCTAACGTTTGTCAGTTTGTGATATTGTATAGTTTTTTAAAGACAGAAACATAGTGTGTTTCAGGTTATCTTTATAATAGCATTGCTGTTACTCATTTGATTTCTGATATGGTTTCTCTAGTCTCTTAAGAGAAACAGAAAAAGGAAAAAAGTTCCAGCTAATTTGTTGGAATGGACCATGTGTGTTGCTGCTGTTTGACATATTATGTGATTTGGATGTGGCCCTCAAATTTCATGTGTTAGAAACTTAATCCCCTGTTTACAGTGTTGAGAGATGAGAGTGTTTAGGCCAGCAGAGACATGTACCCCTGAATGGGTTAATGATGTTATGGGAATGGGTTAGTCATCATGAGAGCGGGTTCCCTAAAAAAGATGAGGTCTTCCTTCTTTCTTACATACAAGTGCATTATCTTTCCCTTCCTCTTTCCAGCCTGGGATAATACAGCATGTAGGCACTTTATTAGATGCCAGAGCCTTGATATTAGATTTCTAAACTTCCAGAACTATAAAAATAAAATTCTGATCTTTACAAAGTTCCCAATCTCAGCCATTTTGTTATAGCAGGACAAAAGAAACTAAGGCATAAAATTGATACTGCGGGAGTGAATAGTTACTGTAACAAATAGGTGAATGTAAAGGTGGAAATAATTTTGGAAATGGGTAATGAGCAGAGCCCGGAAGAATTTAGAAGAGTGTTATGGGAAATTCTGGTGAGTGTTGAGAAAAAAAAAAACCAGTTGTAGGGAAAGTCTAAATCTTCTTAAAGATTATTTAAATGGTCATGGCCAGAATGCTGGCAGAAATATGGACAGTAAAGGTCATTCTGATGAGGTTTTAAGTAGAATTGAGGAACAGGTATTGTAAACTAGCATAAAGATTATTTTTGTTATAAAGTAACTAAGCACTTGGCTGAATTGTGTCCATCCCTGAAGGTTTTATGGAAGGTAGAATTTAAGAGCAGTGAGCTAGGGTATCTATGGAAGAAATTTCTAAGTAGAATATTAAAGGAGCTTCTGACTTTTTTGAATTGCATGTGATAAAGTGAAGAAATATTGAAAGATGAAATAAATAGTTAAAAGGGAGACAGAATGTAAAAATTTGAAGAATTTGCAGCCTGGCCATCTAAAGAATAAAAGACTAAAAAAAGGGTTTAAGGATTCAGCCAAATGACCCTTTGAAAAAGAGATCAGTGTGGACAGAAGAAAACCAGGTGGCATTCATCAAGTTCACAGGAGAGTGACCCTGAAGGCATTTTGGAGATTTTTTGAGGCTGCCTTTCCCATGACTGGCCCAGAGCTCTAGGAAGACAGAATGATTTTGGAGGTCGAGGCTGGGCTGCCTTCCATGGGCTTGTGGCCCAGCACTGTGCCCTAGGACTCTACTGTACTCTGCATTCTTGCACAGAGCTCCTGCGGTGCCCCAGTTGTGGCTCAAGAGGCCTCAGCTGCAGCTTGAGCAACTGCTCTGAAAGACACAAGTATTAAAACTTGGCAGCATCTGTATGGTGCTCATTCTGCTTGTTTTTGCCAGATCCTTTTGATCACATCATCTATGATGGTGACATTCAATATGTGAAAGATTTTAATAGAATGCATTTGCTATCATCAGAGTCATGCTCACCATCATCCCCACCATCATTACTAACCACCATGAGCACCATATGCTTAAAAAAAGTCCAAAATTTCATATTTCATAGAAAAGTATTTCAATGTAGATTGTAGCTTTTAATCTTATTTAAAAATTTTTGCACTGCAAATATGAAAATTATATTATATTCATCCACCAGAGGGAGCCCCCAAATCTGTCTGAAAGGAAATGAGGTTGAAATAAATAAGCAGAAATTTTGTACGTTTTGTGGTTGACTATCAAAATTTTATCAACCCTGTCATAGTGATGTGGGCTTACATATCAGCTCTTTCGAACATAAAGTGACTAAAATCTTTTTCTACTACACATGGCACTTCATTTTAATTTATGGTTCTTAAACAATTGTGTATATTTTTGTCTTTTTTGACTTTGTAGTTTGAGTATTTGTGTTATTTAGCTGTATATTTTAATACTTTAATTTGGGAGTAGTGTTGACTGATTCAGTGCCTTGAAAGTGTAATTTTACTACCTCTTCCCTTTTAGTTCCTAGTTTATTTTAAGTTGTATTTTTATATTGTTAAATATACTTTTTTCTGTAATCTGAAAAAAAATTAAGCAATCACTGCATCTTCTCCTTACTCTATTTCTTTGTTTTGATCCATTATTTGACTGGCTAGATTTCATTGTCAAATAGTTTATTTAAGAAAGGTCTTTGGACTCTTGAATCCTTGATATTTTTCATGTTTGGGAGTATATATGACAAATAGGTTGGGTATAATATTGTCAGATTATATTTCTTTCCTTCATCTATGATTTTATTTTCCCCTTAGAATTCAGTGCTTCAAATATTTTTCCACAAATATGTGGGTATGGGGTAGGGAAGGAAATTATCCAACCATTTTCTCTAGGAACTTGCTTTTCTCTATTCCTGAAGGGTTAGTTTTACAACAATCCTTTTGAATAGCAAATAACTTGTGAGTGGGTCCAGACCACATCTCCTTATAGCTTGCTGGACCTCTCTCTGTTTCTGTTTCTGTCTCTCTGTTTCTCTGTGGGAAAGCTTGATTGAAATACAATTAATGCAGTAAAACACGTACATTTTAAAGTTTGGACATATGCCCACATTCATGGTACTGTCACTACAATCAAGACAATAAATTTATCCATCACTTCAAAGACTTTTTTATGTTGCCCCCTCCACACACATTTTTGTTTCTTTTGTCTTAAGAACGCTTACTTCAGTAGCACAGTGGTAGAGAAGGGCAGTTGTTGAACGAGCTCCTTGTTTATGCGTTACTTCTGGACCCTGTTTTAAAGTATCCCCAAGTTTTCTCACTCAGTAACGTAATCAATACTATTTTGTAGCTGTGGAAATTGTGCACAGAGGTTAAGGCAATAACCCAAGGCTGTGGAGCAGATGAGTGAGCCCTGGAGCAGGTCCAGGACGCTAAACTGCTGGGTGACATATTGTCTTGCATTGCTTCACACGGCTGGGAGCTGGCCTACTTCTTCCTATCACACTTAGAGTCAGCTATTTAAATTCCCAGTTCTGAATGAAAGTCAGTGATGTTTCACCATCATTAGTACAATGTTGTTTCAGAGGAAAAATGAATTATAAAAATGAAATAGTCATTCAGAGTCAGTGTGGATACATTCATTCTTCACTTTCTTTAACCTCTTATTCTCAACAAGCTGCTTACAACCATATTCAATGTGTTAACAAAAAGTTTTAATAAGGACACTGCTTGAACATTAACTTTTAGATAAACATTCTGTTTGATGCTTGCATGACTTTGTATTTTAACTAAGTACATATCTTTGTGGATATTTTAAAAGCTATTTGTTAATAAAGTAAAATATTGAATATGAAGAAGTTACCATTTTGACTTGTGTTTTTCTTCAAAGCACAATTTAATTTATCATTTGTGTCTGTTCTTTAGTGAGACAAATGAGGTCACTTTCCTTCTTGCTGAAGAAATCTAAGCAGCAGTATGACTCTCAGGCCTCCTGCCTAAGTGTGATTGTTCCCTGAGCCTGAGATTTTCCAGTTGTTCTCAGGGATGCCCAAGAACATAACACAGCCAGCCCCTACAATGCTGTGGATCCTGGAGAAGCACGGATCATTCCACATGCTATTATCCCTGCTCTGCCCCTCCCCAGCCCCTGCCACGTGTCCTAAGAGAGCCACAGGACTGGCTTTGTACAGGGTTTGTCCACATGCACATCCTGAGCCTTATGTGACTGCTGCCTCCTCAGCTTACTACAGGGGGCAGACCCTGACTGAAAAAGTGTTTAAAAAAACATGCTCAAGGGGCATCCAAAAACGTAAAAAGAAAACAAAATAACACAATAAAATAAATTTTAAAATATGTGTCTGTTGCCACCTTTAATGGTATGTCTTGTGAAGTGGGTTTTATTCATTTATTTAAAAATAAACAAATCTTCCTTGATGCTGAAAATGTATGGATGTAGAGTTTAAAGCTAGGATGATTAAAAATTTTTCTTTAGAAGACTGCATCTAGGTAGTGTTCATATGTTTTCACATTTTGTGGTGTAAATATATATTTTACTCCAATGTCCCAGTTTTGTTATAACCCCAAATGAATAATGCATTCTTTGGAAAATATCCTTCCTGAAAGAGAAAGCACTGTGGACATTAATTTTAACTTTCCAATGGTTTATATAATTAAAAAAAATGAGCAAATGTACATAAAGTATTGCTGATGTTAATGAGCCAAGCTACCTGCAAAACTCAAAACTCTCAAGTCTGTGGAAAACATTGTAAAGAAAAACCACTTCAAGTGATTGCTGAGCACAGACTTGCCTATCTTAGCCTTTTTTTTTTAAACATAGTAGTGCCAGGTATTGATCGTATAGCTCACCTGTTAGAGTCTGAACTTTGGCCTATGAATTATTTACTGATAATGCATGCTATAAAAATAGAAGTGCATAACACTTTATTTTCTTAAATAAAATAAAACTTTTTTTACAGTGGCACTATTCTCTGGAGTAATAGTTCCATATTAATGATAGAATCTTCCCCCCTACTCATCTAGAATGCTTATGCTAGAAGTATATTTGCAGTGAGTTGCATCAGAGAACTACCTAAGTCTCAGTTTTCTCACCTACAAAAAGGTGACCATGACCTTGCTTTGGTGTCTTAGGGCCGTGGAGTGAGTTGGCAAAATTGTCTTTCAGGCACTTGATAAATGCTCAGTGATAAACAGAAATAACCATGTGCAAAGTCATCATATACAATTAAGCAAATTACATAAAAATTCAAGATGAAAATAACTCTAACAGAAACAAACTGCTACAAGGGTCAGATTGTTTTGGTCTTTTATTATTAGATTCAAATTAGAAAATTTCAAATCACATTTTTAAAATAAAAAAAGTATATTTAGAGTTTCTGAAAACTTTTTCTGGGTTTTATAGATATTTCTTGGCTTAGAATAAAAATACTAATGTTTTAATGATAAATTTCTGTTTATTAGCAAAAGTCTGGTACAAAGATTGTTAAGGTTTACTTTGATGCATAGAAAACAAATGGAGATACTTCTTCTTGCTTTTTGTGTAACTTACTAATAGAAGAATAACTACTAATCGTTTGGTTTGTGAAGACGATTAGAAGAAAATAAAAAGCACATGCCTAATTATAAGTCTGTTATTTACAATGTGAAAAGTTTGTAAAATTGTGTGGTGTAGAGTAGACACTATCCTAATTTCAACAAACTGGATATTAGTATCAGATGATTGTGAATAAACCATAAAATTCTACCCCTTCATACACTGGCATATTCAGTAAATAACTTTGCAAGTATTTATTGTGACTACATTTAGTCATCCATAGGCAATTACATGTAATTGAGAATTGCCTTGGTTTGGGTGAAAAACATATAATACAGGGCTTGAAGGATGATAAGACAGGTTGGGCTTAGAAATATAGGTTCTTTGGTATACAGAGACCCACTAAATTGTGGCGTGGTATCTTGGAAAGTGTCTGTAGTGGGCAATTGGAAGGAAATGAACTGGTCCTGATACCAATGGTGGCAGTCAATATGCAAGTGGTACGTGGAATGTAGGCATCTGAGAAGTACTGGTAAAAAGCACTTAATCCAAAGCAATTTCTCTAGCTCTATATAGACATCATTCAACACAGAATCTGGAGTTTAGGGACTTGGTGCCTCCAAGCCCATGTAGCTCACAGAGGACAAGGCAGAATGCAGAAGTGTGTGACCATACTAGAGCAGAACTCAGTTACTGTTGCACATTTATAAGACAGTAGCCCAATTTAGGGATTAAACATAACAAGATTTAGTTTCCATACTTAGGGAAAAAATAGGTTTGAAACCTAAGTTAAGTCAAAACATACAGATAACAACCTAACTGTACAACATGATTAACACTATCTTCACCAGTATCTTACAGTGGATAAATGTATGAGTTTCACAAAGAATTTTATTTAATATCCTTCACAAAAGCAGATGGTATGCAAAACCACAGTAGAGTTCAGTAAAAGTCAAAATGGGGCCGTTCAGTAGGTATTCAATGGATTTATGTAGACTGATTTTATGCTAAGGAATCTTTGTTTTGTGCTGTTGGTTCCAAAGCTTGTGTCTTGGTTCCAAAGCTTGTGTCTTAGCCACAAAGCTATTCTTATGAAGAGCAAAAGTTGTATTCAGAAATAAACCAAAATATGAAAGTCTGGTAATTAGGAATAAAATGTTTTTCATTCAGTAAATCAGGTGATCGATGGAAACAAAATAGACTTGTGGCACTTAAGGAGCATTCCACTGGCTTGCTTTTCTCTGTTTTGAACATACTGCTTTGTGCTCCAATGGTAGAATTAGAGGGATACAAGATTTTCCTCTGGCACACATAGTTCAAATCAAGAAGAAAGCAGACAAAACTGAGGATGGCTCCTGACAAAGCGTTTCAGGGGAGTGATGTCTTTTGTATGCTGTGGGCAGCCAGATAAAGGGTAAGCCATGCCCTTAAAGACTCACTTCTGCAGAAGGTAATGTGGAAGAAGAGGAAGCACTTCAAAGGCTTTGCGTGGTTATCAAAGGTTCTACTAATCTCACTATTTATCCCAGGACAACTGGACCTTTGATTTCGTATTTTTTTCTAAAAATCAAAATCATTTAAATTTTGATATTAAAATTGTTCCTCTATGATGAAATGGCTGGGAAAAAAAGCAGAATAGATTTTGTTTTCTTTTTTCAAGGGAAAATGTTATCACTGAAGATCACTACACTCAGTCAAATGTTGTTCATGTGCCTTGGCAACAGAAAGTCCTCTTCTCACATGCAAACTATCAGAAAATTCACTGATCACATTCATAACTGAAGAAAAAGATCACCAGTCAAATAAGAGATTAATTAAAACAGAGATCACAAAATGAAGAAGTTGTGGTATGAAGAGAGACAGTAAGTGCTGAAATTACTTAAACGTTATTTTATTTAATTAACTGCAATAATCTAGGTAAAATTGAGGTAAAATCTAGGTAAAAATAATTCTTTAAAGAGAAAATACATGTCATGTAGTAACACCACATTAGACCTAAACTTCAGATTATATTTAATTATAGCTGATCAGTAGGGGAAAGTTGGTGGGGAAAGGAAGGAGAAAGTCAATGGATAATACTTCAGCACTGGTGTAAAACATTTAGATATATATGTTACAATATGTTTTAAAAATGTCAATTTTAGTCAGTAAATAAAAACATAAAAATAGGGTGCTTTCTAAGTCATTTCTGGAATTAAGCAAAGTAATTATGTAGGAAAATGAAAGAAACAAAGCATAAAATAAGCAGAGCATGAAATGCAGTGGTGTTCAGAACTAAATATTTCATATACAAGCACAAATTAAGTTTAAACTCACTGTGAAAGTACAAAGATTACAATTTAGCCACTTCGAAATATCTAAATAACCACACAACCAGTAAAAAATGCAAACAATAAAAGAATGGACAAAGTATATTCAGCAAGCATCATCTAAATAAAAGAACGTGACATAATATCCACCAAAATACAATTCCAAAACAAAACTAGTGTATGGAGGAAAATGAAATAGCTATGTATATCCAAGGTAGATATATAGTGCCAAACCCTAAATGGGAAATAGTATGGTTAACATCAACAGAGCAGAAACTGCTAGGAAAAAAAATACGAGGAAGTAAAACAATGGAATTTGTCTGTGGGAGGGGTACATGTCATCATCATTTTCAATTTTTGAAAAGTGATTTGTCATAATTTAGAGAGAGAGTATACTCTACAAGTCTTAATTTATAGGAGTAAAATATACATTTATTCCTTCATGTTTCTCATTTTTAAAAATTGCTACATTAATAATTCTGTAGGGAACAAAAGAAATCTCAATAAATTTTTCCATCAGGGAAATATTCAGGTCAATTTTTACAACAACACATCAGTAAAACTCACACAACATCACTCACAAGGTTTTAGAAATTAAAAATCATCCCCTAAAGAACTTCTGAAACAAAAATGAAATTAGATTTAAAATTCCAGTCTTCCTATTATTGTTAATACAGAATGTATGACCTTGAAACCTTGTAACACAATGTACATTTCTATGAAGGTAAAATATGGTCAATGATTTTTAATGTCTCCATTATACCATAAGGGTCTCTCTGAGGGTAAAAAACAGTGAGTTAGAAAACTGATTGGGAAATAGAGCTGGAATTCATAACTGCTCTGAAGAATATTTCCATTAAAACAGGAAGCATTCTCAGGAGAACAGACTTTGCTTTTAAGCAAGGGGAAAGAGGTTGAAAATAAAGCTCCCACCCCGCAAAAATAATGAAGTGAAAAAGACTAAAATATTAGTGAAAAATTAGAAGGAAAAAAAAAAAAAAGCAGAAAGAGCTGCTGCAGCCACAGAAAAACTTCCTGCGAACAAAGGTAGAAAATAAAGAAATGTATTTGTTTTGGCTAATATGTTCAGTGGGTAAACAAACAATAAAGTTGCCACTAAGAATGGGTAGCCACATCAGCTTGGAGTTCAAATTTATACAATTTATGTGGGTTAGGGAACCAACCACAAGCTGAGAAATGAACAAGCAAGCAAAAATATGCATAGCAAAAGTCAAGTAAAACATAACAGGATAAAATCAACAGCATGAAGTAAGATGCTGTTTTATATGGGAAGAAAATTGTAAATCTTCTGAAAATGGAAGTATTTATACTCAGAGAACTGAGTATAATTTTACAATAAAAATCAAAATGCACAAAAAATTAACCACAGTGAGAAAGTGTGTAAAACAGAAAATATAAGAAATAAGATATCTCATTGTTATATCTTGTAGCCCTAGTAACTATTCTGAAGATAACAATATGCAATGTAATTAATTATTCTTATTCTCCTAGTATCCTGTTTTGAAATTCTGTTCTATTTTTCTTCTTTTTATAATAAAAAAGAAACAAGCATATATACAATACAAAAACTCCAAAGGCTTTATAATGAAAAGTATGAATGAAAATATCTAATAGGACATTTAGAAAAGGAGAATTAAGATGAAGGAGAGGAATGATTTAAAAAGATAAAGCCTAAGATTTTCCATAATTTATTAAAAGCATAAATCCTTGTCCTCAAGAAGCATAAATAAATTTTAAGCAGATAAAATGAATCTAAAATCAATACCTAAGTGAACTACAATTTCCTAAAAGAATACCAAAGATAAAGAGATATTTGGAAAACTATAAAAAAAGACCTTACCAATGGATACACTCAATAGAAAATATTTTTACAGCAGAGTGGAGGAATACTATTAAAGTGCTGGAGGAAATAGTATTTTTACCCTCTTTCAAGAATAAAGTTGAAAAAGTATGAGGACAAAAGAAGAATACTTGAGTTTATCACTAAGTTCACTCAAGGATTTTGTGAAGGACATAGTTCAAGAAAGACAGGAAATTACCTCAGGTAGAGTTTGATGTGATATTTAAGAGAGGAAAAAATAAATACTGGCTAAGTAATAAAAATAAGCATATATAGGTACAGGGAGAAAGAAAATATAACATATTGAATACTAAATAATGATGTCTGCATTTTGGAATAAATAATTTAGATGTAAAGTCCTTTACAGAGATGACACGAAAGATGGGATGAAGTTAATGAGTGGTAAAGTGTCACAAGATCTCTTTCCTTGTTGAAAAACAAAGAAAACGTTTTGCTTTTAATTTCAGTACTGAAATGTTCAGGATAACCACTGGAAAAATAGAAGTAAGATACACAAATTTTGAAAAAATATGGGACAGAAAATTAGAAAAAACTCAACCTTAAAGAAGTTGTAGAAATGAAAAAAGAGGCTATAAAATCAGGACAAATAGTGAACATAAAATAACATGGAAGTAAACATCAAAAATGTGTCAGTAATCATAATAAGTATAAATAAATCATTCTCACTAGTGAAAATAGATTCACAGATTGTGTTTGCAAATATCTGCTACATGAAATTTAGACAGTTTAAGGATACAGAATGATGGCAAGAAAAAATAATACCCAGGAGATATTTACCAAAAGAAATAATCCTGTATTTTAATATCAATAAATCATATTTTAAGGTAAAAACTAAGAATGAAAAGAACCACCACCAAAAGAGTAAGTGCTGAATTAGTCAGGTTACTACATATTTAGTTGTCATTTCCCTGTGTGCAACTGGAATTTGCTATACATTTCTTTATTGTCTCTTGTGTGGTTGATGTTCATAGAAATTTTTTTATGCTAAATAGTAATCATTTATAGTTAAATTCACTGGAATTATTTTCTTCTAGTACATATTTGTCTTTTCAAACATTTGCATTGTCTTTGGGAATTGGTTTAGATTTTTTCTTTGAACTAACTTTGAATGCAGTGTTAAGATTTGTGCTTAGAGAAAGCAGATTTACATTAGTCATAGCATGGTGTAAAATGCCATATGATTAGCAAACTTACCCAGTTTCTTGTGATGAATTCCCCAGCGAAGCAGCCATTTGGAAGCCTGAATGACTTCTGTGGTTAGCTCTTATTGCTGCAATAATGACAAAAATCCTGTGCCTTGGGATGGGTGATTCTCAAATACAGTGAAGCACTTCAGAAGGAAAATGGTATCTCAAGTCTAGGGTAATTGTGCAGTGAAGAGAAAGAAGTATCTAAGCTTTTGGAAGTTGGCACAAACTCCTGCAAATTCAAAATACCAATGTGGAGTTCAAAATAATGCTATAATAAATGGAGGTATGTAATAATTTTAATCACTTGGTGCCCATTATGTCCATGTACCCAATGTGTGGTTATCCTCTCATTCTGAATGTATGACTGGAATAGATGCACATGACATCTGTCAAAATCCCGGCATTGGCTTTCTCATCCAGCAAAAGAAAAGATTAGTGGAAACTGCTGAAATTTTCCCTCCCTGCCAGGCCTTTAGGTAGAATGATGAACCATCCTATTGAACCAAAAGCAACATCGTGCTCATCATGCTTCTTTGGGGGAATTGCAGATGGGAGTACCAACATGAAAGACCTCAAAGACCCAAGGTAATGATGCTAGTCACATCCCATTGATTGCTTCCTAGTTTTTGGTGGAATGGAAGAAGTGATGGGTCTTTTAAAAAAGGCTTTACTACTTCAAGCTTCATCAGTGATAACTTCAATTGCAGCTTCTGTTCCAGATTGGGATTATTTTTCTTGGAAACTGTAACCAGCCACCATTTTGAATAATCTGTTACAGGACAGAGTAGACTTAATGTATCATAAATGTGGATTTGAGATGTAAAAGGCTAATAAAAAAGTGAACAATATTGATAGTATGCCAAGAGTCTGTTGAATCTTTACTTTTTAATTTTATTATATTGTCTTTTACTGTTTTTACATGCCATGGCTTTATTTTGAGCTTGGGTCTAATCACTTACATTCATGACATTTATTTTGTTTTACTCCCTTCAAGATATTGGTACCTGTTTTCTTTGAATAAACTTCCAGAAATGCCTGGGAATTTCTATTTCCCAGCATTTCCATTTATCACCAAACTTCACAAATGTAGAGATGAAAGTTTCAGTTTCTCTGCTCTGAGTCTTAGCCTACATTCTACAGTTCTTTCTGGGGCTCAGGTGAGTTGCCACTTGCAGAGCGTTAAGACTGTGCTCTTGCTTGGCTTTAACTCCTTCCTTGCCATCCTCCTTACTCCCTTACTGGTTTTCTCTGGGAATAGTCCCTTAATAAGTTACTTGCACATGAATACTTTTTTCAACATTTGTTTTTGTGAACACCAACTGCTATATCAGCAATGCTTTGTTAGAAAACAT
>RJWM01004807.1:0-96683 GCA_004363535.1 Dasyprocta punctata
GAGCCCATTGTAGATATGTGGAAGGAGGCACAACATGATTATGACATTTTTAAAGTGCCATTCTTGGCTGCTGTTTTGAACTGGAGTATAGAGTGGCAAAGGTGTCAGTAAGTAACTAATGCCTTAATCCTGATGCAGAGAGTGATGGTTAAATTCAGTTGTGTCACCTTGATCTGCTTTGGTGTCCACTAAGGGGTTGGTGGAGTACACTGCTGGGTCATAGAGCTATGATCTTTGATACAACTTCTCATCCTTTGCCTTCTCTTCTCAGGCATGCGCCGCTACTCTGCTCACGTTGCAGCTACCATGAGATATTCAGCTTGCTGCACCCTTTCTGCCATGGTATTCCTGTCTTGGAAACTAGTGACTAGGCACTGAATCCATTAAAGTGAACCCAAGTAACCATGAACTAAATTAAACTTTTCATTTATGCTGCGAGCATCCAGTACTGTGACCCAGGAATGAAAAGTTGACAAATACAGAAAATTAGTACCCAGAGAGGGGTTGTTGCTGCTAATCTTACTGACCATACGGTATAGAGTCTTTTGGAAATAGTGTATGGTAAGAATTTGCAAAGGGTTGGAGATGCAGACTGAAGAAGCCTTAGAATGGTGTAAGCAAAGCTTGTTGGGTGATTTGTGCTGGAGCTCAGAAGATCAGAATACTGGATAGAAATGTGTTCATTAAACACCAAGCTCATGAGGTTTATGATAGGATGAAGTTTCTGTTGGTACTTGGACTAGAGGGAATGCATGTTACAGTTTGGCATAAGATGGCTCATATTCTGAGACTTTGGAAAGACTGAATTTAAGGTCCTGAATACTGTAAGGCTGTGAATTAAATTAAATTTCCTTTTCAAGTTGTGGGTATCAGGTGTATTATCCCAGCAACATAAAAGTCATTGACTAATACAAGAAAACTGTTTGGAATTAAATGACAGAAGGGACCATACGTGGTTTCTAGTTGTGCTGCAAAGTGAAAAACTAAGGAATTTGCTACCAGTTTTGATACGTTATACAAGAAATAATTAATCAGTGAAATGTTTAGGTTTTTGGACTCAGAATTTAGAAGGACAGAATCGATATTAAAATGGAAAAAGTGAATGAAGCAGATTTTGAGAGGAATGAATTCTGTTTGTTTCCGATATTTAGATTTTTAGATGTCCAGATTCTACATACAAGGTTTTTGTGGATAAAAAGTTCTAGAATAAAAATGTTAGTAACGTGTATTTATTGCAGCAACCTCTGAAGAGTTTGAGGAAAGTTTTGGTATGAAATCAGATAACATTAGAGGAAAAGCATTTAGGAGTTGAAAGGGATGGTGCTTTGATTGTAAGAAAATGAAAATGTAGGAAAGAAGGAAAAGTAAGTAGAAGGACATCCCTAAGTTTTATTGTTGAAGGCAAAATATTATGAAAAGATTATATAGCATCACCAAATCTTTCTTTGAGGTCAAACTGTATTTTAAAATTTCCTTAATTTTGGTTGAAAACAATTTTGGCTCAGAAATAATTTGGGGAATTTCTGAGATTTTCACATTTGACTTATGTTGAACAACTTTCACTTATGTCAAAGACAATATATCTACTTGCTTTATAGTATTCTGAGTAAGTCATCCATTCACACCATATTCTCCTGTAGTGCAAACTCACATGTTTTAGCAGTAAAATACCAATGCAATTTTAAAAATACTGAGGTTAATTTTTTTACTGAAGCATGAAGTATGTTTTCTCATTTACAATATTGAAAACAAAGAACAATTTAAACTGTGTCAATGTGTGTGCAGCAAATGTTAATATTTCAGTAGCATAAACTTAAAATGAAAATATTATAAAAACTCCAAAAGATGTTTGTGAAAATAATTTCAATAGTATATTATGTATTATGAACCTTTAATCCATGTTTACCTAAACAGTGTTGAAGAATGAGTTTTTGGATTCTATAGTCCAGATATGTAAATTTTACCTTTGAGTGGTTAGTTTCATAAATGACTTTCAAGAGACCTGTGTCCAAAGCCTTGCTAAGTCGAAAAGGTTTGCATATGAAAAATAATTTTGTTTTGTATTTGTCATTGCAAAGGCAAGGTGGTTCTATATGTATCAGCTCAGTTGATGATTTCCCAAGGTGCCAGTAAAGTTCAGCTTTAAGTGGAGGCAGCGTGATCCTTGTTAATATGGAGTGTGTTCCGGTAGCCCTTAGAATGTGATTCCTCAAGTCTCCTTCCATATCATAATTTAAATTACATAAATCACCCATTTTTTGCTCTAAAGATTAAGAATGCAGAAGGATACTCATGTGAGGAAATAATTTATGGACTGGTACATTTAATTGTTCTAGCTGAATTTACTAAGGTAATTTACACATTATCAGTTGGATTTAAATTCCAGTAATTTAAAATGATTATTCTCTATATTCTGGAAACTTTTGTATCTGTGTAGCAGCATATGATTTCCCGCATTCTTTTAAATCTGATATGTTAGAGTACATTAAAAAATATAATGTATATAATGGTCCTGAATTTTGTACATGAATGGATTTTAAGCAAAAACTTTTACCGGCAGAATTGCAAAATATTGCAATATGGGTATTTTAGAATATAAAAAATACAGAATCATGCCCTGTGGTAAGGCCATGCAAATTCACATAATCACCAATCATGTATAAATATACACATTTTGCTACATCTAACTTTCTTGGTAATACCTTAAAAATGGTAGAACTAAGATGAAAACTACAGTAGTCTAATAGGTCAGGAGTTTAGCCATCAGGTTTCCAGTATGATTATATGAAAGATTTTCCATTTTTCTTACATTTTCTGAGAATTTGGATTTCCCTTGGCATTTATTTGTAGTTAAGATCACCTAAATGGTTTTGAGGCATGTTATTCTTCCCTTATGTATTTATCAAGATGACCATGTCTTTTGTTAGTCCTGTAAGAAATTTCAATACATTGTGATCTGGGTTATAATTACTCTATTAGTATTACTGATTTAATACAGTTTATTTCTTATATATTTTCTGTTATCCAACGGTATCTTTAGTGAGCACAGCATTAATCTCATGTATTCTACTCTATTAAATCAAAATTTAGCTTTCATTTTATGATTTCCATCACTTTCTTTTGGGTATAACTTTTCATTATTATGATCTTTAGTGCAATATAAATTTAATAAATTTAAAACAATATGTTTAGTTCTTTCACAGTTCCTAAATTACATTTTATTGGTGGGGCTACACATTTTTCATGTCGTTTCGCTTTTGTAATTGCTGTTATTCTGGTGATTATTTTCAATCGCTTCACTTTGATTTATCATATGTGTGTATTTTTGAAGACAGAATTTTGGATTGTTTCTTTTTTCTCTAATATTCACAATTCTCTTTGTGTTTACCAAGATGAATCATGTTGTTGTGATTGGCATTGTAATTATTAGCCAAATGAAGCCATATTTACATTTCTGCAAGTTAACTAGAATACTTGTTTCTCATATCTTATATAGGAGACGCATGCACCATTGCATTTTATTTTAACATGTGTGACAGATTTGCAAATTTAATATATAACTTTCCTTGTATGGGAAAAGCTTATCTTATAATATTGGAATGTGAGAAGAAGTCTCATTAAAAACTGTGAAGGTTTTCTATATGCTGTAATACCACTCAAAAATCACGTTTAATAATTTGGGCAAAAAGTAGCAGCATGCTTAATGAAATGATGTTTATCCTCTCATTTAATGCAGGCAAGTTTCCACTATGAAAGTTAAGATCAGTTTTTCAACTACTTGGAAGCCCCGATTATAAGTATCTGTGAACTTATTGTGCTTACAATTATCAAATGTCTGACTTCATACAGGTGAGATATTAAATACATATTCAGCTCATCCTTTAAAACAGTTTTTCTAGGCATTTTGAATTTTATATCATAATTCAAAATTTTTGCTACTTTTATGCAACACTGAATCCTTTCTTGTTTAACAGTGAGTTATCATCTTTGAGTCCTTTGCTGTGTCTATATCGTTAAGTTGGTCTTTGCTGTTTAGTTGATGTGAAAAATATTTAGCCAAATAATGTTAGGTAAGATTTACTTTCTCAGGTGCAGTGTTCTTTTTGTTTTTCTTGATATGATGTTTATATTTCATTATATTGACTTTTTGTGCTGTAAATAGAGTGATACATATTGTAGTGTGAGTAGAGTTAAACATTCTAAGTCCAAATGAATATTGCATAAATTAGAACTGAATTGAGAAATCAAGATTATTTGTATGTGAAAGAGGAATGGTATTCAATTAGCCACTCACAGCAGCATGCTTTGTTATTGTTTCTATTCATTCATCATTTAGAATCATCTTTATCAGCACATTTTAGACTCAAGTAATTTATAATGCTTAGGAATAGATGCATTGAGAGACTGTTTTTGCAAGTTATAAGCAGATGGTTTTATACCGGGAATTATTTTATAAAGACAGGGCAAATCAAGTTTTTATAACAAAATTGTCTTACACTGTATGACTTTCTGCCAACTCAAGCATATTGAGCCTATTTGTCTCTGAAATTCTAATTCACAATTTATAAAAGTGTATATACTTATTCCAAAGATTGCAAATGTGTGACACATTTTAAATAGTTGAATTTTATGACACCTTATTTGTTGGCATACGATTGCTTGAATTTTGAAAGTAATTGGTATCATTAAAAACAGGTTGTTAGAATTTCTATCAGCAGGAATGACTATGTAAGAATTATTTTGCACTAAGTTGCAGGTTTATATAGGAAAATGGGCTACTTGGAAACTTCTGTCTTTAAGTCTGTGCTGAGTGTCAGAGTAGACCAGTGAAATGCGAGCACATGAAAAGTTGTGTGTTTCTTTAGTGGAATTTAAAATATGACACATTATGTAATGGATGCTGAAAAATTAAGATGATATTGATGCTATGGTTAGTATGTAGCCTTACAAGTTGTAATTTGATATATTAGTAAAATATCAGAAACAATGGCAGCAAATTATATTCAAGTATTAGTACCCCAGTATTCCTAAAGATCTAGCAAGGATGTAGAAAAATTGAGATTTCCTTGTTAAGTTGCACTAGCACTGCCTTATTAAATGTTGCATCCATTTTTGTTGTTGCTGTGGTTGTTGATAAAATAAGCATTTGCTGTATGTTTTAACAAAACATGAAAAAAACACTCTTTTCATGTAAACAGAGTTGAGGCAAGACAATAAAATTTTCCTGTCCTAAAGAAATAGTTTATAGAAACAATGAAATTGTAACATGATTTTGCAAGGTCTGCATTAAAATTAAAATACCAAATTATATATATATATATATATATATATATATATATATATATATATATATTAGAGTCCATCATGTACTCACTACTGTAACTTTCTTCTATGTTAATCTTGCAAGCAAATTAGAAATATTAATACAGAGATGGAAAGGTATCTGTGCATCCTTTATGATAATGTCTATTAACATGCCTCAGGGGTGAATATCTTCTGTGTTTTACACTAGCAGAAACAGCATGTTTTTAAAATTATAATGGTTAGTTCCATAAATTCAAAAGTCCATCCAATAAATTTAGAGGTCAAAGAGAAATTAAGTTTATTTTACCCATCTTAGTTACCTCTGGGTGAGGGTGGACCAGTATGTATTGTATGGAGATAAGGTCAAGGTACAGTGATAGGAGCAATTGTTTCGAGTGTCGACAACATGACAACAGTCAGAAGAATCTCAGAAGATGTGTAAGTTGTGTATATGAAAAGATAATGGCAATACCAAGTTGGCAAATGCTCTGAATGAATCACAAAGATAAGAATAAATCATATAGTATCCCCCACTAATTAATTTTGTTCTACCTAATTTCATATTTGCAAATATTTTCAATGAAGACTTCTATTATAAAAAGTTAAATTAAATTTATAAACTGAATTTCATTTACAAAAATATAAACATATATTTAACCTTCCATTATATGAAATGTGTACAGTTAATTACATGCTTCTCTAAATTTCTATAAATTTTATTTTTGATTCAGTCTATAAAATTGAAACTTCAGTTTCCTTGCCCTTAAAAATTCTTTTTTAAATCAAATTTATTATATAGTACAATAAAGCATGACATAATATAAACTTATAACCCAACACAAAGAGTATGGGTCCAAATTATTTAGGAAGTATTTATAACCATCAAGTTCTATCAAGTATTATGCAACAATATAAGAGTACTGCTTCTACACAGCTTTCCTTCTAAAAGATTCTCAGTTGATTAGAGGAAGTACATTTCCAGAATTATTTATAATTGTTTGTGTGTAAATATTAAATATTTATACTTTAAAATTTTTTATTAAACAAGAAGAAAGAAACTGTTGGTAGTTTGGAAATATTCGCAATTACATTTCTGCAATATATGAATGTTTAGGGAAAGTAAAGAGTCATGTGTGTAAATGCCATTATCATTCAAATCTGAGATAGATTTTTTTAAATACATACATATGTATCATTAAGAAAATTTCATCTATGAATATGGAATGGTGTTTAGTTTCAGAAACCACTAATACCTAAGGAAACATTAATTTTAAATTAAACATGATTAAAAATAATATATGCAAATAATTCGATGTTCAGCATGTCTACCACAAATAACTCTTTTTACTTAAAAAATTGCAAAAAAAACCCTAGTCTCTTGAATTTCCTGTAAAAAAATCAGCATTTTTAGAATATGCCACAGGAAATTGGTGGAAAATTAATTAGTGAGTCATCAAAGTCCTGAAATACTAGCAAGCAGTAGAAAATTAAAATTTTTAATCGATGACAAATTTGAAAAATCTAATAATTGCAATATGTTGCATACAGTAAAGCATACAAGATTCTCATTTTCTGTTTCTTAAAAAATAATATTGTTCATGTTGGTAGCATAAAAGGGAATTTTTTGGTTATTCTAAGAAAATCCATGCAGATAGATGAGTCACTAGTTATATCATTAAACAAAAACGCTAAATAATATATCTGCAAAATTTTAAAGTTATTTTATTGTATATGCTACTGTATTATATCTAAACCAGAATTTGTTAATAATATAGATTTGAAACATGACTATGTCACTAAATCAAATAAAACATACTTATGTCATAAAATCTCAGTAACTTATTGTTAACTTTTAACGAGAAGACGAGAAGTCTTCCATGCCACTGTTTTTTCTTTTTCCTTTGTAATCAAGCAATGCAGAGAACTCTCTAAAGTAGGCCACCTTCTAAGCAGAAGGAGAACTGCATATAGTAGAGCTTTCACTAGCACAGCATTTCATTCAAGAAGACGACTTCAAGACTTCATTTAAAATTATCAGGGGCACATTATCTGGGTACACAACAAGAAGCAATTATTGGTTTAATTAGCCAGCATTCACCACATCACCCTCTTTCTCTTTGTTCGATTGCCAGGCAATTTTCTACAATCATTAAGTGAGGGAACTATAATTCCACAATGACCTAATCCACCGCTCGTTCTTATCACATCAGAACATTTTAAAGTTATTTATGACTGTCCTCAATAAGAACCAAGTCCACGGAGCAGAAAACACTTCAGGCTTAACAAATCAATATTCGCCGTCATATTCTAAATCTGGATTGCATTTAATAATCTGCTTTATTATGAATAGATATTTGCATAAAATTAGGTTCAGAATGTTTGATTGAAAGGGAATATAGATGATCAATTTTATAGTTTTTCAAAATTCTTAAAGTAATTCATGATTCACAATGATTCATGCATTAGGGTGAAAGTGTGAAACTAAATTTTCAAAAGTAATGGAATTTAAAAATATAACTTGTCCAAAGCAAAAACAGACAAACAGACTTTCTCAAAAATATTTTTAGCAATCCACCTGTTTTAGATTGATACTCAAAATTCTTCGTCCACATGGTATCTTTTTTAAGTTTGATGAATTTCCGATAGGTGAATTAATGAGAACTCCCTACTCTGGTATCTAAACATAAGGACAAGTTAAAATGGATAAAGTAGTTTTACCTTTTTGGCCATACTGGTGTCTCTGTGGAGGAAGATTATTTAGTAAAACATCTAGAACAATTGAAACTGTGTGATATATTAAAGAATTCACAAAGCGGGGTTGGACCGTGAATTGTTGTACAGGTATTCAATGTGTGATGAGGAGTCTAACCATTTATCTAGTCAGTGTCATTATTCTTACCCTGTTATGCCTCATGTGCTATGAATATGTTTGACAACGCTCTCTGACACACAGAGACAGATATTCAAGGGCAGCTACTATCTGGAATCCATTAGTGAGGTTGGATTACATTTATTATCCATCAGTGCTTAGAATATTCTCCTTTGGCAACCAATTCATATTTCAGTGCATTTCCACACTGCAGAGCATGTTTCTCTTCAGTCCTCTCCTCTGCAAGTGATCAGAATTCAAATGCAATCACAATTTTCTCTTCATAATTGAAGATAAATGTGAACATTGCATTTTCTCTGGATTTTCTTGGGTGCATCTGTATCCCAGCTTCATGAAATGATAACCACTGTTGACTGTTGTAGTTGTGTTTACTTACAATTTGGTTTCAATTCGTTTTGTTGCAAACTTTAAATAAGACCCAACCAAAAAGAAAACTATTTAAGTGACATTTTAAATACCTGTCATTAGGATCTTTGTAAATCTATTCATTTATGTCTAGTCAATTTGTTTTATAAATCTAAAATGATATTCTGTAGATTAGATACAATGTCTATATCCTGGATATGCCATAATTTAATAATTTCCTTCTGGCTTACATATTTTGGAGACATTTTGGTTAATTTAAAAAATGCAGAGAGTATGTTTATTCCATGTTTTACACACACATGATATAAGAGATTGATAGAATCTTAGTGATTAGAAATATTCTATAATTGAATACTACATGTATTTTACAATGTTTCTGGCTTTAATCCTAATTTACATTTATTAGATTATATTTTGGACTTCATTGCTTTTAATTTGTAACATTGATTAAAATTGTGCAATTCTTAAAATGTTTGAAAATTGTGTGTTTTCCTACTTTTCTTAGTACTATACGATATACTCTAGTTTCAGTATATGAATTATATTGATTTTAAGAAATATGGTAAAAATACTGCAATAAATGAATTCACTAATTTCCTTAGCAGTGTAGCAAATCACTTATTTATTAACATTTTATCGCTTTTCTTACCAATTTTTCTCTTTTAGCACTTATAAACAGAATCAATTTTTGCTGTGCTTTTTGTTTGTTTGACTGAGTGCTAATAATATTAATCATTTGGGTGACCAAAGTAAAATTTTTATACCCAGCATTTATTTATTTTCCTATTTGAAAATAATTTTTCATCTCTTTTTATTCCTGTTTTCTATATTTTTTCCATTCCTTCCTTTCCTCCTAAATATGTCCTTTTCTTTTAAGAAAAAAGTATAAATTTTCTTGTTTTCTTTTTCTTGGCCTTATTTATTCAATTGTTGTATGTCTTAATTGTTCCATGTCTCTAAGTGACATTCTTAAATTGTTACGTTTGAAAAAAGAGATTGGTATTTAGTGTTACTAATTATCACTGAAAACCAGGTATGTTTGTGGAAGATATTTAGTATTTTCATTTGAAGAGTTAAAAAGCACACTTTGTATTACTCCTATTTCACTGTAAACTTAATAATCTGGACATAATAATCTGGACACAATGATAACTATGTTAGAGTAATTTTATGATGATCAAGGAAACAGCTAGTTATCATTGTTTTGAATCTTGGGAGATGGCTCGCAAACTGTATCCATCTCACTTTTCTTCTCTCTTTAAATAAATATTTATTTTACATAGATTTTTAAGTGGTCTTGCATTTCCATAAGTCACATGGTTATATTTGTATTCTAAAGCTAAGCTTTACACTTCAAAATACGTGTGTGTGTGTGTGTGTGTGTGTGTGTGTGTCTGTGTGTGTGTGTTTTGTTTTTCAAGGCAGGGTCTTGCTTGTAGTTCCACTACATAGGATGTATCTTCAGTTGGCCTTGAAATCACAGTGATTCTGTTGCCTCAGTCTCCTTAGTACTGGGATTACATGCGTGCACCACCACGCCCAGTCAAAACACATTTTCTGAGACAATATCTTACTATGTGAGTAGTTTATACTGGCCTTGAACTCACTGTGGAGCTGAGGCTGTTCTCAAACTAGCAGGAATCCTCTGTCCTCAGCATCCTGATTGCTGAGTATACAGGCACGTGAGGCCACACCTGGTGTCTTTTGATGTCTTTTTCTACTAGTCAGGTAAATTCACACAAAGGATATAGCATTGTGATATTCTGCTGAACTGTCACAAGAATAATTTGCCCAAATTATCAATTGCTCAAGATTATATTTTCTAATTTCCATATAAAAATATCATGCAAGATCTGATGCCTATTATGTATTTGAAAATATTAAATATAGCTTTTTATTATCAGGATATCATTATTATTATTATTTTTATTTTTATTATTATTATTTTTTTTTTTTGCGGTACTGAGGATTGAACTCACAACCTCACGCCTGCCAGGGCAGATGCTTAAGCCACTGAACCAAACTCCCAGCCCTTATCAGGATATTATTTGAAGTTATGTTTTAACATATAATTTGCTCAGCTTTCTGAGTTGTAGATATTTCTACATATAGTAGAATATTTGTGAGATAGTGCTGTGATATTGCAAAACCAGTTCATTGTAAACTCAATACTTAATGTATAGATGTTCCAGTTAAATAATCAAGCAAAAATCACACTAATTGAAAAGAGCATAGGTGTATAAATAGGTACGGATACAAGATCGAAAGGGAAGATCTACTCTTTATATCAAGACAACTAGATGGCCTATGTTTTGCTTTCATATTTGGTACATGACAAAACAATATCCCAAGAGCTTTGTTGCTTTCTCGACTGCAGAAGTGTACCATTTAGAGCAAGTGTTTGAAGAGATCCAATGTCTTAGCAACGGACACAGATATGCTCCCGCTGTTCATGGTCAAAAGACATTTGAAAACACTGAATATAAGAACTAGCTTGAGAATATCGTATTTTGACGTGACTTATATTTGAAAACAAAAATAGCTAAATCATAACACCACAAATCACAGCTTGAAAGAATTTCATGCTATTACACATAAAGGAGGATAATTAAAAATGATAATATATGTACTTAAATAATTTTAATTAAAATGCCCATATTTTAAATGTCATTCATCCACACTGAACATTTTGTACATTAATTTCTTAATAATATGCCAAATATAACATTGCACACTGCTGAGAATTTAGTATTAAATCTCATCTACATTGTGTTTTAAGTATGAAAAATCAAAAGTTAACTTGTTTGTGCCTCTATGGTTCTGCTATTAAATAGGAATATTATGGGTGGACCTAAGAGTTTTAATGAAATTAAATGAAGCAATTTATTCTCAAAAGATGGTAGATATTTGGTCCCTAATTAATTATAACTTCAATATTTCTCACTAACAGTTGGAAGCTCAGTATTTAGTTGAAATATGCACAACAAGTATGATTAAGCAGTCATCATTCAAATATATGCAAATTTCAAAATTTAGTCACATTTATTTATTTGTTATTAATTATTTATTTATTTAGTGGTGCTCGGGACTGAAAGAGGGACTTTGCAATAGGTACACGCTGAGCATCATCCCCCTTTTCCTTATTTTTGGGACAGGGTCTTACTAAGTGGTTAAGTTGTTGATGGTGGAGTCATACATGCAAGCCGGGATTTCAGGTTAACATTATGTCTTCTTACTATCCCCCTCCTTTTCCATTCCCCACTTCTTTCTTCCTCTTCCTCTCCTCTTCCTCTTCCTCTTCTTCTTCTCTTTCTCCTCCTTCTCCTATGTTTTTGGTATTGGACCAGTTTCTGTTTTCCTTTTATAGCCATCCTCTCAGTGCTCTGCTTCTGGGTCTTCTGGCTCAGCCTGGTGGTAATGCATAGCCAGAACATTAACACTGAGTTTTACAATATTTGGATTTACAAAAGTCTCCTGTGTCTCAGTTCTATGGGCTTTTCTCTCTCTGCTTGTTAGGTTAGTGCCCCTTCAGCTGGATAGATATGCTTTAGAATTTCCAGTCCCCTGACACACCCACAAACCGCAGTCACACCCATGCACATGCAGGTGCACACAAACACATAGGCAGAACCAATAAACACTACCATTTTGTCTCAAGCTTTCTCAGAACTGAGGTAGGATAATTTTGATGCATGTGTTTTTCGTTGTCTGTGAAGCCCCTTCTGGAATCAGGGAACAGAGCTGGCCTGTGGTAGGCACTTTGTCCCTAATGCTTCCCATCTACTGTGCCTATGTCGGATGCTCCAGTATCTTTCATCTTTATACAGATCTAGATGGGAAGGCACGAGCAATAGTTCTTTTTTTTTTTTTTTTTCTTTTCTCAAGGAAAATTTAAAACTGCAAAGGATACATATATATCTCATACTTTTAAAGTCATCACAAAAGAACAACATGTATGTGTGTGGGTGTATGGGGATGTGGATGCTTCTTCTTCTCTCTCTGGAAATGGCTCCTGCCCACTTGCGTGTTGTCATAGAATCTGCTGGAACACAGTCCCTCAGGAACACAAGCAGTGAAATATTTAAAAATATATTCACGGTTGCTGATAACTTAAAAAATAAAGAGCATTTTTATCCTGAGATTCCCAACAAAGCCTTTTAAGTGGTTACTTCATAAACCACTTAAAATTATTTTGAAAAACAATTATATATGTATATATGTTCTTTTTATGAAAAGGGAAAAATGTGTGTGCGTACGCACATACATGTGGATACGCTTATGTGTATGAAGTCAGGAACATGTAATTGGAAGTCAATATTTTAGTGTACTATAAAAAATCAATATAATGTTGAGAATGAGAATGATCAGAGTAAGGTCAGGGACAAAGACCAGAGGGTGACTTATGCACTTGGATGTTTTCTCAGATGGAACCCACTGTGCTGGACAACCTCTTCCCTGCTCCTTTTCCTGCCTCTCCTCCTGTGCTTCTCTAAATTGGACATCGTATTCTAAGTCGTATGATTACAGAATGGAATACTCTCTTTTTTTTCACTGATTCCTCCCAGTACATGATTTTGAATTTACTGTCCCCTATACTCACTTCTAAATGTGTACATAAATTTTCAAAGCCTTCTACCTCATGTGTTCATTTTTACTTTAGGATCACATTTAACCGGTCAATGCAATCTCATCATGCATACTTCATAGCACATATACATTATATTTCTTTTCATATGAAATTATAAATTCCATTTGCTTTTCGTGAGTGTCTAGAATAGGATTTGCATATAGTGTTAAATGACTACTTGATAAAGAAAAATCTCAGTGTTGTGCAGTAATCTTAAAGTGAGATGCCTATAAAAATACAAGTTTTTATTTCTCAAAAATGTTAAAATACCTAATTCTTATTAACCAGAGATACTAATTATCCTAATCCATTAAACTACATTTCATTTTTCAATCTTGAGAAAAATAAATCTGCTTAATTTTCTGGATTATTAAAGTAAACCTAGTATGAAAAAATATTGAGCCAATTCTACATCTACATGCTACACCTTAAAATATAATTAAATATAATGAATTTTATTGAATTTCTATGTGAATATATCTAGAGTTAATCTAAATTTACCAGGAAGTTATGCAAATTTTCCCCTTTTCCTCCAACTCTATATAAAGCTAAATGCAGATAATAGCACTGCATTACTTTGTATTTACAAAATATTTTTCATGTATCAGAAAGAAACATTTTTCACATAACATGGAGGAATAAATAAATGTATCTATGAATATGTAAATTAAATATAAATTGAAATGATTTATTGGAAACTACATACTATTCTCATTCACTCATTCATTCAAGAGATGGCTGAACAATTCTAGGATGTGGGACACAACAGTAAACAAAACAGATACATTTTTCATGGAGCTCAGAGATAACATCAAATATGAAATATCAGTAAAAAATCACTAAATAAACTTTAAAAAGTAAGACATGGATAAAATTATAAATAGGGAAACTTCTGATCTTGGAACCTGAAATACAAATCCTATTACTCATTAACGCCAACACGATAAACTCTTCGAGTTAGTCATCCTTAATTTAGCACTATATGCTTGGCACAAAAATTTCTATGATTAGAAAAATGCTACTTAATGAAAATTGTTGATGATATATCACATTTCCTACTGGATATACTAAGGATAAATTTTTTAATCATAAAATCATAGAATCGTAAGGTTCAACGGCCATAAAGGTCATCTCATCTAATCATCCTGTAAGACTTAAGACATATGTGCAAGTAAATCCAAGTTATATTAACATACCTGCCCTTTTATTTAAGAAATAGCATGCTTTTATTTGACAAGAAACTGTTTAACCTTTACCAGAAGAAGGAGATGGTTTTAGAAAAATATTTTTCATAAATTGAATTAATATTACTTCAGGAAGAAAGATTAGTATTTAAAAGTAATATATAAAATGCAACATTTATCATTTACTTATACTATGTTTGGAAAAATGTTCAGGAGTTGGACTCTCCTCATGTGCATGCAAATGTCGCCTTCCCAACTTGCATGGCACTTTCTGTCTAATGAGAGAGGCCGGAGCAGAACATGGCAAGTAGACAGGGCATCAGTAGACTGAGAAGTATGACGAAAACAGCTTTCTTTGAGAGTTTCCATTTTATAATTCTTCAAGTAGACCTTAAGGATATATACACTTGTGTAATGTCTGAAACTTATTCTGCCTCCTAATTCAACTCATGAAATTAGTTCATCTTCCTCTCACTGTCTCAGCTTTCTAAAATGGCAACTTCTTAAATTGTTAATCAGAAGAATCCTGTTAAATAGGGACCACTTCATTACTCTTTCCTCTGCTACTAGTCCACTTATATGTTTTCAAAGGAAAATTTCTGCATTATTTAATTTCCATGTGTGAAATAGAAAGTTAAAGCTCAGAAGTCTAGTTGAGGACTGGACTGGGTTATGTTTGGCAGATCCATCTAGCCTTCTTCAAGTCACATTGCATACGTTAATTTTTCTACAACTTTGTTGTCATCACTGCAATATAAATTTACTTAGGACATGTGTTCTATGATGCACAGGAATGTTAGGCAAACCGATGAAAACAGATACTTGCATACTTCTTAGTCCGTTCCATACATGGCATTTTAACACCATACAAAACAACAAGTTTCATAAAAATCAGCTTTCGTTTTTAGCCTCTGTAATATATAAACAGATAAAATTGAGATTCATCATGGCATTCAATAATTTTTAAGCATAATTTTGAAAATATTTGGAAACTACACTTGTAATACTTTTATCCATTTTGATAGTATCTTAAACTCTTGAAGCTATTTGGCTTTTATTATAATCATATGGTGAATTTCAGGGTTACATATCTTTTCTGTATGATTCAAATTTATATTAGTATCCTATATAATACTAGTATTTATTTTATAAAGTTGTCTTTTCAAAAGAGTGACTTTGATTTGTTAGTACTTTTACTATTGGAAAGAGAATATTGTCAATTTATAAATGTCTGTGTGATAATCTAAGTTCTGAAGTGTGTATTAAATTTACTGTGTACAGAATTTAATTCAATATGTGATGAAGAAAGTAGAGAATTTGCTAGTTAACATATTAATTAGGGTATTATCCATAATATATATCAGTAATTAAAAACACATTAAAACATAAAATGTTTCTGGATAAAATGCTTAATATGATACTGCGTATCACAAATATATTTTGGTATCATCACCATGTTTGTTATAGCACTTCGCATATGGTGAAGAAAATAGGACTGATTCAGACTAATGAATCATAACATATACCTCAGACATGCAATTTTTAGTCATCCAAGAAAAATTTGATAAGAACAAAATTTTTTTTCTAAAAAATATATACCTATCTTTTTTTTTTTCCATTTTGGAGGATCAGAATTATTTTTCAGAAGGAGCTGAATTCTGAAATCAGTGATGGTCCATCACCCCTGTTGTTGACCCATCTATACCTGACTTGATCTTTGCTTTTCTTGACACATTTTTCTCTGTCTTCAATCAAGTCAAAAAATTTGCCTGTCTTTTGTTTTTCCTATTAGGGATCAAATTCAGGATGTTGCCTCATTCTGAAACAATTCTGATAAAGTTTTGAATTTACACTAGCTACTTTTCTGCAGACTCGGACTATGGTTGGAAACATATGGATGTCAATATTTAAAACACTGAAATCTTTCCACTTTTCTTCTAATGCTGATAAAGGTTTAGTTCTTGGTAACACGTCTACCAGGAAAATGTAAAATAAATGAAGAAATTAGATGTGAATTAATAAATAAAATAGAACATATTAAAAAATAACCTTCAAAATTGCTATTTGGAATATTGTAGAAATTCTAGCTTATGAACCCTTTCAAATAAAATAAAGTGAAAACAAATCAGAAAAACAAAAATGTGTCTGTATCAGTCAGGGTGTAACCAGAGATAAAATAAGGAGGGGAGTGTGTATCTGTGTGTGAGTGCGTGTGTGATGTGTGATTTGTGTGTGTAGGGTTTATGCAATTTTGGGTCTGATGTCAAGCAAGCCTGAGACTACAAGACAGAAGCACAGGAAGGGCCTTTGCTGGACTCCACAGGAAGAAGCATCCCAGCAGCAGGGCAAAGCTGTCCACAGAGAATTTTGTTTTACAAAAATCCTCAGTCCTTTTAAGACCTTCAAGTCTATTTACTCATACTATAATTTTCTGTATACATTTATTTGATAAGTATGTATCCTACACCCTGTAAATTTTGTTGGGATGAAAGTTGGTAAAACGCCATTGGCAAGGTTTTCATTAATACCAACTGATGCAAAACATTTTCTTTATTTTTTATTTTCTCAAAAATTATGATATGTATTTTAAAACATACATCTATAGATGTATCTGTCTATGAGAATGAGTGCACATATTTATTAAAGCACATGTACAATACCATTCATAGAAGCTATAGTCAAGCATTTCCATAAACTACTGCATTATTTTTCAGCACTAGAATCAGTAAAAAAAAATCATAGCATCCTTATAAAATCAAATATGACATAGCAATAAAAAAGTTACAACTATTGCTACATAGAATGATATGAATGAATCTCATAGGCATAACAATAAAGAAAGTAAGCCATACCCCAAAGAGTACTACATATTGTATGAATCTCTTTTATGAGGTTCAAGACAAAACTAATATAGGAGATAGGAGCCAAAATAGTGGTTATGCAAGTCATTAAGTGTCAAAAAAAATTGACTTTATCAAAGTATGGATTTATATTTCTTCAAACTTTTGCAGAACACAGACTACATAAATTTATTTTCTCCTAAAAAAATGGCAGTTGCAGAGGTATAGAACATTATGAGAAAAATATCACACACTTATATTAAATTTGCAATGTGGAAAAGTACGTTAAAAAGCACTAATTTGTGAACTGTGGAAAAGGTAAGATTAATTCTGTTTCCCTTAGGCATAGCTGGAATTCACTTGGTGATTTATCACATACTCACAGATAAACCATGGTTGGAAATGCAGGCTTGGGGAAAGTATAGGAATTGTAAACACTTTAAAGACTGGGATCAGCAACCATAGAACAGAGCGGACAGAGGAATATTTGCTCACAGTCCATACCATGGGCACATCTTTTCTTCACTGAGTGAAAGTGGTTGGGAGAAACATCATGCTGCGGGAGTACAACACATCTGGTCCACCAACAGTGGGAGTGTTGCTTGGGTTAGATCTAGCTCTTCAAGCTTTGAATTGTATTCAAATTCTCCCTGAGATCACACAGATACAAAAAATTTGAGTACAGTATTACCCTGAGAAGACATTAGACTTTTGAGTTCAAAATATCAAATATTCATTAACACTAGGAAACAGTATAAAATGTGAGAGGAATGAAATGGTCGGTTAGGTTAATCTTCTGTGTTTGGAACTTGTTTAAACTCTTAAAATGAAGAGCACTTGAGAAGAGAATGCAAGTTTCTGTGTGGAGCTGAGTCAAAGCATGGAACGATTTTTCTTTAGAGGATCACTATTGCTTTTCAAAACTGTGAAATTTTCCTCCAAATTTAAAGCATTTGATTGATTATAAATCGTTGAAATTGCAATGGTTCACCTTTCATTGACTTAACATTTGTTGACATTTGTAGTCTTGATAAGTAAATCATCATTTAATTTCATGTTTCAGTGTTTTCTAAAGCATATAATTTACTTATGTTCAAATATATAATAAATATAGCCACAGAAGAAACAGCTGTATCTCATTAATGAAGAATGAATCTTAAATATAATAAGTAGGTAAAAATAAGCAAGCATTTTGTGTAAATATGTGACTAATCCAAATAAGTAAAATTGAAGTAATCATAGAATTTCATTAATATAAGTCAGCTGTAATGCTAATATGAAATCTCCTAGAAATTAAATATGCTACTTCCTAAAAAATAAAAATATTGTCAATTTATTTTATTATGAAAAGATGTGATTATATCCTATTACATCTTGAAAACTGTATTAATGTTATTGAGAAAAACTACTAAAAGGAAACTATGCTAACCAAAAGAGTTGGAAAATAAATTTTATCTCATTGAAATTTAAAACTAATTCTTTGTTTACAATGCTATGACTACCCCTGTTGTTTTGAATACTTTATAGTTAATACTTAGCATGTTTGGGCTGCTACAACAAAATAAATGAAGCGATGTATAAATAATTCGTTAGTTCTCACAGTTTTGTAGGTTAGGAAATCCAAGTTTGAGGCACTAGAATATTCAGTATAGGGTCATGGGCAATGCATAGTCTTCAAAAATAATCTTACTTTCTCTTCCTGTGGGGGAAGATTAGGGAGCTTTCGGAGCTTCTTTTAAAAGATATTAATCTCATCCCTGAGGGCCACACCCTAATGACTTAATAACTTCTTAAAATTGTACTTCCTGACATTGATGATTAGGTTGCACCAGTGATTTCAAGGGAGGACACATACATTCAGACTGTTAAGTATTAAACAATACTTAATCTCAAAATTTAAATATCTTCTTATATATAACTGTAAACTTTAATTTAATGTAAAAGACAAAGTACTGTTTTTGTATCTTTCTCTATTCTTAACCCTCACACTACTAAAACAGAAAATTAATAGCCGCTCATAGAAAAAAAAAGTTTTCAATTTCCTTTAACAGAAAAAATGGAAAGTAATTTACTCTTTTTTGTCACTTAAATTCAGTTTAGGAATTTAAAAGAGATACAAAAAAATGAATCTTTTTTGTGCCTGCCCTATAATTTACAACAAATTAGGTGTAATTTATCCAAAACTTTAGACAGAGCTTTATTGTTCTTAAAAATTATAAATTAGTAAATTAATGAAAATACCCTAAAACTAATCATAACCTACTATTAAGACATACTTAAAATAGATAGTGCCCTGCTGGCTCTCCTGGGCACCAACATATTTTCAGTAGTTCAGGGTAAGAGATTTAGTTGAATTGCTAATTGCAGATGTGAAAGTAGGTCGTATAATTTGCCACTGAATTAACTCCATAAATACAAATGATCGTAGTATATTTTGCATTTAACAAGTTAGTGCTTTGTTTTGTGTGAGTTTTGTACTTAAAAATAATACTTTGTTTTGACTTCAGAGAATTTTCATTCGCAAATATAAAATTAATAATATTCTAAAAATTCTTAAAGGCATTTTTCATATCTACAATTTCTCTTTCTTGTCTTTTGTTTTAAAAATGATAAAATTTTGATGTGAAGGTTAAAATTTTGACTAAATATTAAACTATTATTATTCTGATATGGAAAATTGATTTATACACAACTACTGAAACGGGGTCTTAAGTATGTTTGCACAGTACATATATATTCATCTTTAGATTGTGAAATGCAATGTATATATGATAGTAGAGAGTTACATTTATAAAGCATTATTTTGAACCATAGCAAATTTGTAGTACATGATTATTACAAGTAATTATTTTGCCTAGAAAAGTGATTTAGTCAATTCTCTTGTGACAGAACAATAATCTACTTTTGAGTTTTTATAACTGTTTAGTGTGAGAAAATTTAAAATTGATTATACTTTAATGGAACTATAAATTTGGATATTTTAATGTTTTAGTAATAGTGCTGTTGCTAGAGTACCTGGTGTTCAGGGCAATACTACGATTCGCTGCCTTCCAACATATCTGAATATGTTAACTTATTTAAACAGTTCCCAAATATGCGCATTGGACTTCCCACCCAGATATGCCACTGACAAATGCAAATAATATTTTATCTCCACTCATGCTAAATTTATGTGCAATGTTTCATTTTTCCTAGGGTGAATTGATTCTCAAAGGTGGATGGCATTGAACACTACATTTTCATGAAAGCCATTTCAGTTTTAGTTTCTCCATCTTTAACATCAGAAACTTCTAAAACCTGTGGATGTAAATTATGTCTCCATCATAGTATTATGGCAACCTACATGTCTTTTGTACCACTAATTAAAATATGCAAATTAAAATCTAATATTTTTGATGTCAACAATTTTCCCTCTATTGTGACACAATACATTCATTTTCATATGAAAAATAAAAAAAAACAAGGCTTTTTTAATCTAAAAGTAATTTTGTAGGAATTCTACATGATGAGGCACTCAGTCACTCAATATTAGAATCTTTATTTTTCAGAACTAATTCTTGACATGTTTTCAGGTGTTATAGATAACTAGGTAAATATGGGAAAAAAAGAAAGCATTACTCAAGCACAGTATAAGAATGACAGAAAGTAAGACAAAATATATCTACAGAGTTGTTGCAACATTTTTTAAAATAGCATACAAAGTTTTATACAGATATAAAATATGTTGTGTGAATAGATTTTTCTTGTGTCCTTCCAATAATGAACATTTAAATAACATTATATAATTTGCATTGCTATTCAACTTCCACCATAAATTTACCACATATTCCTGGGCAAGTGTGTTAATCTTTATTATTTGTAGTTTTTGCTTTTAAAATATCTGCTATATTACTTACCTGATCTAATGATGATTCAGTGCAATAGGGAGTATGGCAGCACTTTTTAAAGTTTATTTTTCAATTTTTGAAAATGATGATAATAGAACTGTTCATAAATATTGATGATCTCCTTTGTTCTTCGGCATAGGGTGTTTCTTCTTTCCTCCCATATATGCCAGTATTTAATAAATGAAAAACCAAAGCCATAGTAGAATTCCACTCATACACTTTTTCTTCATAAAAAACTTACAGAACATACTTAATATAAATATTTGGAATAAGTAATTCTCATTTTATCACCTAAAATTGCTAAATCGTGTTTCCAGGATTCTCCTAGAAGTTTGAGCCAGTATATTTTATGACAACTTTATTAATATACTAGGATGAATAAAATGCACACTTTTCAAAAAACTGGTGCTGACAGAAGCATAGTGGTGAAGATCTCAGGGAACAGTAAGTGGTGACCAATGGTAAAGAATTGACAGTAAGGATGAACATAAAGATGATAAAGGAAACCCTTGCCATTTTCTGGGATGTTTAGGGCAAAACAATCTATAAAATGTGTTCTTCATATGTTTAGCTCTTTAAATTTTCTTAACCACATGTAACTTAGTTAGAGAGCTCAAAATCAGCAAGTTGAGGTTCAGAAAAGTGAGGAAATATGAAATAAAACACAGCTTGCAAAATGATAGAAATAGCTTGAAAAGCAGTTATTGTAACTGCTTTGTTTGGGTTATTTTACCTGCAATACATTTCACTAATGTTCACTGTTTGATAATAAGATAAAACACAAAATGATGTTAGGAATTATGCGATTGATTTTGAGTATCAATATGATAGCTCTTTCCCTACAGAAAAAAATTATACCTTACAAAATAACATAAAATTTATTAACCTTGAGTACATGACTAAATATTTTAGTTTTGTAATCACACAGCAAAAAAAATCACGTTTGTATAAATTAATATTTATCTCATAATTAGTTAGATTACTACTTGAAATTTCCAAACTTTTTAACACTTTCGACCTTTTGTAATCACTAGTTACACTTCTAATCATCTCTTACTCCTCTCTTCCTCTTGACCAACTGTTTTTTTTTTTTTAATGGTCTCTGTGTTTCCTGCTACTTTAAACCCTTTTCCAACATATTAATTTCAGAATATACAAAAAAATGAACAAAAGAGAAGCAAAATTGACCTTAAGATACTAAATTAACATTTGGTGTAAACTTTGTAACCTTTGGTAGTCACTTGACAATTTAACAATTTATCCTGCAATTGCCTTAGTTTCTACATGTTCAAAACTGTCCTTTTGTTTGTTGAACTTTATGGTCACTCCGTTTACCTGCCTACATAGTATAATTTGTCCACTGACTAGTTCTTTCCCCTGAGCGTTGATCACCTTTTTTTTTTTTTTTTTTTTTTTTTTTTTTTTTTTTTTTTTTTTTTTTTTTTTTTTTTTTTTTTTTTTTTTTTTTTTTTTTTTTTTTTTTTTTTTTTTTTGCGGCACCGGGGTTTGAACTCACAACCTCGCGCCTGCCAGGGCAGGCGCTTAAGGAACTGAACCAAACTCCCGACCCTCGTTGATCACCTTTTCATGCACCCTCCCATGCACCAGTCGAACAGATGCCTCCGAAATGCGTCGGTGAATTTTGCTCTCGTCTTTGCATTCTCACGGTGTGTCTGCCCCAGGTTCCATAATGGCATCATCTTCACAACGTGGTGTCTCTGTTCAAAATAAAACCGCACAGAGAGGGCCTCTTTGGCAACTGTTTTAAAATTGTTCTTATCCCTATCACTTGCTGACTACTTATCAGCTTTATTTTTTCCTAGGTTTGATTACTACATTAAAATTATTTTCATTTTTATAACTGATTTGCAGTTCCCCTCATTACAACATAAGTCAACTATATTCAAGAACATATTTGATTTAAAACTCATTATGGTACCTTAAGAATCTTAATAATTGACCCAGGCATATAAAAAGAACTAACAAAAAGTTTTAGTGTATAATAAGGCAAGAAGTCACAAATTTCCAATTTATTCTGGTAGCTCAGTATCTAAAGAATATTTCACATCTACTTCTCCAAAATTACTTCAAAATCTGGAGTTTAATACTGTCTAACTTTACTTTTATTTTCATTTGATATTATATAAGAAATTCATAATATTTTGGCTTTAATATAATAATATCCCTTAAATACTATGTCTGTTGAATATTTGAAAATATATATATACTACAAAATGAATATATTGGACTGAGGTTTAGCTCAGTGTCACAAGTGCCTGTTTGGCAAACATGAGGTCCTGAGTTGGATCCCCAGTACAAAGAAAAAAAAATATATATATATATCTATATTTGAAGAAGTTAAACATCTTTATAAGTCCGTTCAAAATAGTACAGGGTAAGAATTATTTCTTACTGCTATGAGACTTTAAAATATTAAATGGTAGTTTATCAAATATCACTAAAATGCTTATTTTTAGTTTACTCTATAAAAAAGATTAAAATAATCTAAACTACACGGTGTTTCTCTGTATAGCAGTACCAAAAAGTTGAAGTTTGAAAGGAAAATGCCCCATTACAAAACATTTAAATTTGTTGCATAAAAAAATATAGCAAATAGCATGTCAGGCATAAAAAATTCTGAAGTCCTAAAAAGAAATAGATAGACAAATTAGAATGGTGTAGCTCAAAGATAGAGCATTTGCCTTCCATACTGTAAGCGCTGGATTTGGATTCTAGGACTACAAAAACAAATGAAAAAACAAACAAACAAAAAACATAGAATGGTAAAGAAAGAATCTGAAGTTTTTATGAGCCATGGCTACATGATTATATTAACTTGACTCATCCTGTCTTAAAGCACATAGGGATACATAAATCTGTGTCAGCTCAAAGGAGAAACGGGGGAATAGAACCTTGACTCCTACTCACTGTAGTGTCTCTTGAAGAAATACTCTCCTAAAAGCAGACTAGAAAAAGTACGCCTACTGTAAATTTCAGAACTGGCTGTGGCTTGGGAAAAATTCTCCACTAAGAACTTGGAATCAAAGTTTGACCCTCTTTCTGTACATTTATTTATTTTTTTGCATTGATTAACGAGAACAGTAAATCACAGACTCAAAAACTGAGAGAGGGTGGGTTCAGTTATCTTAACTTTCTGGGATTCGTGGCTATGGAAAGAAAATCATCAAACAATACAAAAATCTCGTCAACAACAACAACAAAAACAAACAAACAAAATAGCATAAACTATTGCCCAACATGTACCAAAATTAGTTATAGTGAAAGATATATAGAAACATACCACCCAAATTCTTTTTTTTTTTTTTGGTACCATGGATCGAACTCACAACGTTGCCATGCCTGCCAGGCAGGTGTTTAGGCCACTGAGCTAAATCCCCGGTCCTCACCCAATGTGACACTGTAGAATATTCAAGGAACTTGTATATTAAAATTTTAGTCCTAAGTTTAATATGAAGAATTAGTAAAATTACAAGAAAAATTGGACAATATTAACATAAGGAAATCTATCATCATGCTAATGCTAAGTTAAAAAAGAGTATGATAATGCTAATAAAGTTTTAAATTAAATTAGCTACCTTTATCTAAGAATACAGTGTATAGAACGTTCTCTCTATTCCAATGGCAAATAACATGCTATTTCAAAAATAAAGTAAATCTCAGTTATTTTTTAAAGTAGGTTTTATAAATTCTACATTCCCTAAATATCATGAAAAAGATGATTGAAAATATTTATAGGCAAGTATTTTAATGTAGATAAAATAGACATTGTATTAGAAATATATTTTAGTCTTTCAATATCTGTACTTAGGTTTGTATCCTTGATTTAAGGAAAAGTTTCAATATAACAATTTTGTAAGCATTATAGAATTTGGCTAGATACTAAAAAATCTGTCTAACGTGTTTTAGAACCAGAGTGTTATGTATGTTTTCTAACAAAGATTCATAGAATGAATAATTCTGATAAGAAGTACACTGTTCTACGGAACACAACAAAGGGAAGATTGGAAAGACCTGGTTTCTCCGCATTTACTTGGGTATTATACATTGTTGTAAAATATCTGATCAGAGTATTAAAGAAAATCTTTCATTCCTACCTATAAACCTGCTCATGACAAAAGTTAAGTAAATGTAAATTTGCTTATATGTATGTGCACTCGGAATTAATAAAAGAGACAAATGACTACTCAAGCAAGACATACATAAAATATTTTTGATAATATTGGAAAGGTAATATTGATTAAATAAGTTTTTAAAAGTTAGTCAACTGAAATAGAATGACACTTTTCAAACTGATAAAAGGTTTAATAAAAGAAACATAGAAGAATACACAATGGCTATTCAATTGTTATTGGAGTTTATTTCAAAATAAGAAAATGTATTTCATGGTCTAGTATCACCATAAACAATCAACACTGAGTAGTAAAATAGGAAAAATATGAAAATTGAAAAGAAGAAAATGAAGTCATGTTTGTTCAAAACTAAATGCTTTTTATATAGAAAATTCAGAAAGAGTATATAGATAAATTATTAGAATTAACTTCAAGATTCAGTGAATTGGTAAATTAAAGATTTGATGAATAAAAAATCACTAGATGATATCAATTGCATAGCAAATGATATCAAATGGCAATCCTTTTCCCAAAACAACAGAGTATTTTCTGAAAAGATTTATTTTCATATCATTTACAATATCTCCCCCCAAGTATGCAAAGTACAAAATGTACCAAATCTTCATTTAAATGAAGAGATTTGTAAACATTTAATAAAAAACATTAACTAAAACCTAAATAATTTAAAGCAATGATATCCTCAGGTGTGAGATAAAATTCCATATTGTAGATATAGTTACTCGATATACAATATAAATTACTCATAAAACAAGCAATTCAGATCAATATAATATAATAATAATTTATGTAGCATTTAAATTATCTATTTGTATAGTTTTTTGTAAAAACAGCTGGCAAGGATACACAAATTTAAATAAAACACTGGGAGTGCTTCAAAAACAAAAAAGGTATTTTAATAGACATAAGGTGAAAATTATAATACAAAGAAAATGTAGTACTGTTATACTAACAAGCAAATACATCAGCAAAGCAAAATAGAGCACACAATCTCAATATCATACAACTGAAGTAGATAATGAATAGCTAACTAGTCAATAAAGTGTTAGAAATTTTTATTTACTGATGCAAACAAGTAAAATATAATAAAAAACAATCTTATACTATACAACCCAAGTCCAGTTTTATTGAATGGATGCTTAACTTAAAATTCATTATATGCAAAAGTAGAAACAAATTAAAAATAAATTCACCATAAAGAGGCCTATCACAGAGGCACATGCCTATAATTCTATCAGTTCAGAGACTGAAACAGAAAAATTGCAAGTTCAAGTTTACCCTGCAGTACATAGTGAAATCCTGTCTGAAAAAAAAAAAAAAGACAAAGACAAAAACAGGAACAAAATAAAATATATTAATGACAAATAAAAATAACTTCTAAAAATAAGCTGGTCAAACCTGACGGAAAAATAAATACGAGGTATGTGAAAGCTATATACAGCAAAAGACACCTGAATAATCAACAAATATGTGAAACGAATCACATCACAACAAAAAAATGGGAATTAAAAGCACAGAGATATATTTTCACACTGAAGACATGGGTAACACTTGAAACTGAAAATAGCACATGTGGTATAGTTTGTAATGAGGAAAAAAAGAGCTGATGCCTAGAAAACTGCTGGATAAGATCTATTGAATTTGAAGACAACTTCTACTTAATTAGCAAGAAATTTTAAGGGATACACTAGCAAAATACACATGCACCCACAGTAACAAAGGAATGATTGCAATGGAATACATTAGAAAAAATATATTTAAAAAACGGAAAGGAGACACCCATACCTGCATGGATGTAGCCAGTGTACCAATTTGAGAGGGAAAATGCAATTTGCAGAATCCAAAAAGTGTTCTGTTACAAGTTACAATGTCACAAAAAAGCTTAAAGTAACATTACTGTATACATCTACCAAAATACATTCGCTATCTGTATCATAAAAACTATAAGACCAAAAGTACTCAGATACAACTTAAATAAGTGGAGAGAGAATATATATGTGAATTGGACAAATATCAAAGCATTTCTTCTCCCTAGACTTATCTACAGAAAACTTGGAACTTGGAACTTGGAACTTGTGCCTTTACAATTTTACTTTTGAATTGTTCATTGCTTGTATATAGACCAGCACTAGATTTCTGTGTATGGCTTTGCGACTTTGTACCATGACTTTGTTAAACCTGTTTATCTGTTTTATTGATTTTTATGTAGATTCTTTGTAAATAATAAAATGATAATAATAAATTGTTCTGGCAGTTACAGGAATTTTAACACATACCAAAGAAAAATGCATTTCTCACCTGTGAATGGTACAGATATAAAGAAACAGGTAGAAATGATAAACTTTAAAGGTCATCTTCATCCATGGCAGAGGAATGAAATGGAAGATTCTAAAGTGGAAGAAATATTTAAGAAATTAAATGCTTAATTAAGAATTTAAGAAACTCCATTTTCTTAAATTCAGTAATGGGAATTTGACAAATATAACTCTTATACAGAGTACAAAATATATTTACTAAATAATGATATTAAAATTATGAACTGATGCCTCAAGTATCTTATCACATAAAATGAACTCTACTCAGAAGCCACCTGACTTGTGGTCAGGGAAGTAGCCATCCTCTTTATTTTCTCCAAGGAGTGCTGGGGCCTGAACGCCCAGTTACTGCATTCTCTAAAGCTTTTTGCATCTGGCCCTCTGTTCAAACACAGATGATCAAAAAGAAATGACCTCATAAAATTTCACATTGCCAGGTAGTGAACCCAGCACACAATCCTTGTGATTAATTTTAATGTTTCGATAGCCAGTTGGTAAATAATTCTCAACACCAATTGACCTTCCTTTTTCATAATTTTCTTATCTCTTCTTGAATAATTTTCAAATAACATTGTCTTAAACTTTAGAATCAGGTTTTCTGGTTCTGAGACACTGTATCACTTAAGTGTTGTCTTTGGAAATTGACCTCATTAATAAAATTATTAATGGCATAATGAAACTTATGATCCCCATAAGGTGACATGTTATAAGTCACATCTGCCCCAGCTTTCCCCCTTCGTTGTGTTACAAACTGAAGTCTAAAGAAGCTATTAGGTATTCCTGCAACTTGTAAGATACAGCTGCTGCTCCAGTCAGCTATCTGAGGCTCCTCCCAAGTAAGAGGGCTAACCCTTCTTCAACTCCTTTTATAGCAGCTCCATTACACAAATTCCTTAGGAATGATCTTGTACCTCCCTCTGATTTTCTTTACACTGGGCAGCTGCTACTCAGGAAGTGAGAAGAATAAGAGAAAAAGTTCTCATTATTTATCATAATTGTAGAATATCTGCTTCTGCTCCCAAATTTTGTAATATTGTCCAGCCATCAGAAATACAATACATGATATATTCCAATAGGAAAGTAGAACATAGGAAATTATCAATGGGTTTTTCTGGAGCTAACAGAGAATGTTTAATGTAGCTGTAATATGTATTAAAATGTATAGTACCATCTTGATTTCATCTCAAGTATAATCAATGATTTAGTTCAAAAGATTTAACAAGCCCTCACCGATAAGATTCAAAGCTGGGCTAACCCTGCAGAATATGAATGGAGTGATCTCACTAGGTAGCGCTGTATAAGCATAGAATGACTTGGGGTTGCTGTGGCACTTCATGGAGAGAATAAAGATTTAGCTCCTGGTTTTTCGTCTGCTAAAAGTTTGTTCAATATTACTATCAACAGAAGTAGCTGTGCCGTATCCTGCTAGACAAGTATAAAGTATGAATACAATGTAATGTTTTGAGCTTTACATCTCAGGGCTTTTGATACGTTAGTTAACATTTTATAAATTGGCAATTTGGGGAAAATACATATTCATAGATTTTGCTTAAAAAGAACATTTCAGATTACCAATAAAAGTTATGTCTGTGCACAGACAGAAAACATTTTGGTCAATTAAAATATATGGGTGATATTTATAGTTTTCAATTTAAACATTATTTCTGTAATATGCAAGCTTATAAGTGAGTTCCAAATAATCGCTGCAAGTGTCAGTGTCGTGAATGTAAAATACGCACCATATTCATTAAAATGGAATTTATATGACACTGGAATAAGGAGAAATGGCTACCTATTAAAATGAGATAGAAATCTTCAGTGCTCCTGGGAAGAACATGACTAAGCATTATTATTAGCATTTGTAGGGACTTTTCTGTATTATTTTTATATGCAATTCATTTCATTACTCTACAGCAGGTTGTAAAATATATTTTATACCCCAAACAACTGTATATGTCTTTTACCTTGGGGGAGAAAATGAACCGTGAAGACATCTCTAAAGATAATTCAAAATACTTTGGGGAAATTGTGTTATATCAAAAGGAGCATAAAGCTGCCACTTCTAACTTGTCTTTAATTTTCTTTTACTTGGAAAAAAATCTATATGTTTTGACATAAAATAGCCTTTCTGTCTTGGCAATCTCTTTCCACATCGCATATTTTAAATCCCTTGACCATTTCATTATTCATTGCTACAACTCAGATTCTGTGCCCAACTGTACAAACATTAAGTGATTATGTAAATGCAATGTTCAAATATTTAATATGTGTTTGGAAAATGATATGCACTTGTTAGTCCATAAACACAACACAGTCAAAGGGAGTACCCTGATAACCTGTAATGGGATGATTTAGAAAAAAATATAGTAAACAATGATGGACTACTTTAACATTTTCATTATCGTTATGTTATGATGCCAATGCAAAGGTGTAAATGAGGGGAAGATGTGAGGTATTGTCCCAGAAAATGAGAGCAAAGAGGATAAAATGAGTGTACGAATAGAGCAATTGAATTTGGAAGTTTAGGAGATTTTCCTCAACTCTGAAAGGAGACAGGGTTTTGGCAGGTTTCTGTGAGCCCTGCTTCCTGGTGAAAACCTAAGACTGGATTCTTCTCATTATCCTTAGCCTTGACTTGCCTTACAAAAAGCCTTAATGGAGGAGATGTTTAGAATTTTTACTACCATTTTCCAAAATGGCTGTAGGTTCTTTGCTCATACTCCTCTTTTCTTCATTCAAAACTGTAAACCCAAATCTTTCAGATCAGGACTAATTATGTGTAATCACTGCAATCACAGAACCTTGCATGAATCATCACTCCATTTAAGCCGTCATCCCTTTTGTGGTTCTCGACTATTACATCCATGCATTTTCTAATTTACAATCTGTCATCAACAAAACAAACTTTGAGTTCTTCAAATGTTTTTCTTTCTCTGCTTAAGTAAAATAAGCTCTGTTTTGTGTCTTCTGTTTCCCCAGAAGTTTCCTTTGGACTTAACATTTCTAATTTTTCCTGTAGATTAATTAACACAAGAACTGGCCTGAGCATAGACATCCCCATTGCTAATGATTACTGGTTGCGTATTTTCCTGCCTCTTCCATCAAAAATATTCAGCTTCACTGAGTGACAAACCATCAGATTTTGATGTATCACTGTTTAAATTAATCTTTACTAATCTTCAGGGCATTTATTCCCAGTGCAGGCTTCAGTTCGTTTTCTTTGTCATTTTCACCATCACAGTCTATCTACCTTTGAAAATTGCTTCCACAGTAGTAAGGAATTACACCTCCGCACAAAGCAACATTCAAAGCTATCCATGGTTCCAGTGATGGATTCCGGTCCCTTGAAATCATAGATCCCAGGGGATTTCTTCATTCTCCAGCAGGACTGAATCATAATCAAGACACTGCCAAAACTTATTGACCTTCAATTCATTGATCTGAACGTGTTTAATTTTTCTTTTCCTGCATGCCCACCTCCCTCAGCTTGCAGCACTGATACTGTTGTTCACCTCCATGAGTACCTCCTCCAAACTTTTTGGGTTCCCTTATCACCCATTTTTTGATTAAGTTTACACATTATCGGGATTTAATTTCCTTACTGTTTCACTTTTTGTTTGCTATTGATAAATTTATGCGTAACCACAAACAAATTGTGTTAACTCAAACTAAAAATATACTGTGAATGTGGAGCATCAACATTATCTAAGTTTTCTTGTCAATTTGTTCCTCCATTCTTCAGAATTAACCATTCCTTTACTTTTGCATTTTCTTTAATCTGCTATCATCAACTTTCTACATTTTAGTTTGTTGAACTTTTAAAATTTTACTTAAAATAATTATAGTACTAAATGTATGTTGCCAGTCCTCTTATAATCCACTCACAACTTCATCCATATATTCTGAATTCAACCATTGTTTTGGAGTAATTTCCTCTGTCCTTCATTACCCTCACACCTCCCCTTTCTACTAGGTAGTACCTATCCCTTCTCATGTGTTCAAATTTATTTTTTTACAATTATGTCAGCTCTGCCATAAGTAATATTTCCTTTCATAAAGACTATTCCTATTAGTCTGCAAGTATACTTGAAGTTTTCCCATAAAAATAATGAAAAAATCTGTACTTCACATTTCTTCAAATGCTATGTGTCTCCAACCTTTCATTTTATATTTTAAAAACACTACTGTTAATAAAAATACTTAACATTTTTTGTTGTTCACAGTGTAATAGAGACATTGTAATAAGTACTTACCTGTCCTCTTTTGTATGTCTCTATTCATATACTGCTTTTCTTTTTTTAACTTCTCATTTTGTTTTGATTCCACTATATGGACTTTCTTCCCAATCATTCTACTGAACTAACTTTTATCAAGGACTTTAATATCCTTCATTTCACTATATCAGATGATCCACATTTTCCCTGTTCTTCATTTATACCTAGATAGTATTTATTATTATTATTATCTATTTTCTCCCTTTTGGGACTCTTTATTTATTTGTTTCTGAGTTATACCTATTTTTTCTTTTCTCTCATTATCTACTTAGCACCTGGCTTTTTAATGTAACTGGCAACCTAATGGTACTCTTTATCTTTAAAGAAAAGAATATCTGAACACCTGGACAATACCATAGCTTTAATAATTAAATATTGGTAAATCTCAAATATTAGTTGCTCCTCCTGAATTTCCAGTATCTTCCTGAGCAGGACAGGTCACGCTATCCAATACTTGTACTTCAGTAGGACCGTGGGATCACTCTGAGGCAATGGTTCAGGAGAAGAAATGTGTAATATTTAGTCCTAAACACAAACAAGTGTATGAGGTTTAAATACATTCTATTATTTTGATTGAAACATTAGAAGACCTTATCAATATTCTGATTATTAGAATGTGGTAGTTTATATGCCTCAGTCCCTGGAGGATACAGCCTTTCATTGACTCTACAATCTTATAAAAGGGATTTTAAAGAAGATACTATGGTAAACTATTAAGGTCTGAGAGTAAATTATTAACTTGATCATAATCTGAAATACAGACATCAATAAAATATCTAAAATTCAACAGGTCTAAAATGGAAATCTTATTAGTTATGAAAATATTTATTTTTAAACTATTCATAGCTGTAAATTATGCTTTTACATAGCATCATTCTTTACCCACCCACATCTAGTATATCAAGAAATCCTGTTATTTCTAACTTCAAAATATTACCTAACTCCCACCAGTTTTCATCTCTGCCACCACAGTCACAGACACTCATTTAGTCCATAATCACCTTTGACTAGAGGTTTGCAAAAACCTCCAAAGTAATAATCCTTTTCAATTTTATCCCTCAAACTATATTTCCTATGAAACATGTTTCAATAAAAATCTAAGTGTTCTGATTTATTTTGGGTAAGTTCAATGTGAATACTTCTTATAGACTCCACAACTCTGTTACGCTCTGTACAGTCTTTGATAAATTTGATGATGTCATTTCTTTTCAGTCTTGCTCTTTCTCCATGTCTAGCATGCACTGAATTTGTGACAGTCTCAAACATGTACTTTTTTCTATCTTAAACTTTTAACATAGCTATTCCAATACTTTTCCAAGTCTTTTCTACTTTACCCCCTCGATATTCTGTTTAAATGCCATATCTTTGCAAAAGCTAATTCATATCATCCATTATTTCCTTATCTCAGTTTTATTTTTGTGGCATGCACCATTTTATATGCATGTGACTTTATGTATGTGTGTGTATGTGAGTACTGATTTTGTGTTATTGTACTTTTTTGTTATATAGATCAATCTTATATTATAAAATTCATGAGGGGTGATTATTCTCTATTGTTCACAATTTTGAGCCTAAAATCAGAGTAGTGCCTAAGATATAAATCTGTGCTTAGTAAACATTTGTTAAGTGAAAATGTAGTTTCTAATATTATTCAACAACTATTCTCAAAAAAGATTTCTTTCTTAAAAAACTTTATTTCAAAGAGAATAAAACCAAACAAAATAAAACAGAATAAAACCAATCAAAACAAAACAACAAGAGCAATACAGGACTTCAAAACAAAATAATAGATAATCAACAATGGCTACCATAATGCTTCTTGTTATCTTCAGAATTGCTGCCCATACCATAAGACATAATAAAATCAACCAAAACAAAACATAATAACTACAATCAAAACAAAACAATGAAAGCAATACAGGACTCCAAAACAAGATGATAGGAAATTTAAAGTAACTACCATAATATATCTTCTTATTTTCAAAATAGTTACGCATACCATCATACATAATAAAATCAAACAAATCAGTGAAAATGATACAGGACTTCAAAACAAGATAGTAGGAAAGTAACAATGGCTACCACAATGTCTCTTGTTTTCTTCAACATAGCTGTCCAGACTATCAGAAATAGGCATGTAAAATTAACAAATCGGTACAAAAACAAATTACATTTTTACTTCAGTTGTTACCTTTTCAGAAATTTCAGGTGTATCATCTCTAATTTCTACTATGTCTATGTCTCCTGAACTTGGGCTGGAGGTCTGAGACTGTATTTTACTGCTTCATCTCGACCTTTTCCTGTGTTTCTCTGAATCATCCAGTTGCTGCATCCAAGGTGCTTCATGCATTTGCTAACAGTCTCCCGGTGCAGGGGATCAGACTAGGCACCTAGGTTCCTCCAATTAGGGGTTCCTGGAGTGGTGGAGAGGCATGAAGTAGTGGTTTACTGATGTTCCCCCAGTGGCAGTGGTGCCTCAGGATGTGGCTTATTCTCTAGATGGCACTGGGCACACCAGATCTTTTCTGACTGTTGGTGCAGGGCCTCACGGTGTGGCTTCTTCCATTAAGTCCATTTGTACACAGGTTTGGTTTGGCTGTGATATTTCCTTGCTGATTTTCTGTTTAACTGATCTGTCTGTAATAATGGGAGACTGAGGTCTCCTGTTGCAACTGTGGTATTGCTCATTTGATTTCCCATGTCTACCAATAACCATCATATACAATTGGGTGCTCCCATTTTAGATGCATATATATTTATAATTGTCAAGGCATTTATGCTGTTTTCAGCTTTCTCACTGACCCCAATTAACCTTGTGTTATTCTTTTTTGCTTCGTTTTATAGTTGTTGGATTGATTTCTCATGGTCTTTTGCTATTTTTTAGATATCATTTTTTTATGATTACTAGCTGCAATTCTGTATTCAAAATCTGAAAGTCTACCCTTTCTGTCATTCAATCTGTTGCATATACTTTCATTGGAAGTTTTAATTTTATGAATCTCTTTTTTCTATCTGCTTTGCAGATTTCATTTCTCTCTTATGTTGGCTATTTTTGTCTCCATCATTTTCTAAACTCATCTATTCTTTTATTCGTGTCTTTTCTAATATCTTTGATTTTAACCATCATTTATTTTTGTACATAAGAGACTATTTTCCCTCTATAGCCTTTTCCACTTATTTTTTCACTTCTGTTGTTGTGATTTCAGAAAGTTTCAATGTCTGACTTCTAACTTCATTCATCTTGTTGAGTTTCAGACCTATCTGACCCAGCACCCCACCTCTGTGTCTTGACATTCTCCATCTTTACTTTTTTTCTTTTATGTTATCTTCTATGTTTTCGCCAACCTCCCATGATATATAGCTCTACCACTAGCATTGTGGCCTCTCTCAAGGAAAAAAGAGATGCCCTGTCCTCAGGGATGTCCTCCAGATGTAGTTAGCTATTTACAGCTATCCCAAGAACCTACCTTCTTCTGGTGTTTATGGTCCTGTGATAATGTCTCTGTTGCATCTCAGAAATGTGCAGGGCCTGGAGCTGGTCTTGGCCTCTGGATGTGGAAGCTGGGACTGGTCTTCTGTTGGTGGAGTTCTCCATAGTCCAACTGCTGTCTCCTCACTCTGTTTCAGAAGCTTCCATGTTATTGGCCTTGCTGATTACTTCACTCTCCAGAGGTGTCTGTGTGTGTGTGCCAGGCTGTTCTCCAGGGTCTTGGGGTTCCCACTGGTTTTACACTCATTCAGTCAACCCTCCCTCGGGGATATAATGGAGGAGGCCTAGATCACAATGTCACTGTCTTCCAGCTGGGCCACCCTCCAGGATGTAATGGAGGGGTGTCGGGCACAGACTCCCTGTCTCCCAGTGGGCCTACCTCTGAGACGTAATTGAGGAGCACAGAGCGTAGGCTCGCTGTCCTCCAGCTGGGCTGCCTTCCAGGATGTAATGGAGGAGCACAAAACACAGAGAGGCTGCCCTCCGGGATGTCCAAATGATAAGATTTCAGGTTAATCCAAAACAACAACACTCAGCTAAGCCTATGAAGTTATTAATTCCCACATTTGAAACTATGAATATCCACTATTTATCAATATGTATTCCTATTAGAGTCTCAAAATACAGAGACTTAACAATTTACTAAATAATAGATTGTTTAGTATTTCTCTTTGATGCCTAACCACATAAAGTGTTCTAAACAAGGAGACAGAAAAGTATTCAGCTAACATATTTACACATAATTATTTATTTATGCATACAATACATTATTAAAATAAGTTGCTTGTGTTTGAGCTCACTAACCTGCATTAGAATACCTTTACAAAATCAGAACTGATAGTCACTGTTAAAAAAGAGTCAGGAAAGATTGAAACCAAAAAAGAGGATCACGCAGTTTTTCATAATCTTCTGATATGTTTTGGTATATTGCGCACATACATTGTTTTAAATACTTAAAAGATGAACTAATAAAAATAATCTTTACCTCCTTGCACATCCTTAATCCTCAGAAAATGCAACTCATTTAGCCAAGTGACAGCCTTACTGCTAGTCACCAAGTGAATGGAAGGATGTAGTATTTTAGTCATTCGATGTTGCACACTGTTTACTTCCTGTAAGAATCCCCCTTTTGCTTTTCTCACACAGTAACATTCTCTTGCTTTCCCTCCAAATATTTTGATAATTTCTGTTGAATTGCTTTTTCTGAGAAATGTTTGTTTTTCTCTGAATTCTTTCTTACATTTGATTACTTTCTGTTCCTATTGTTTACTTTTACAACAGACGCCCTTGACAATCGCTGCAAAAATCACAAGTAAACTTTACCTACACACCAGGCCTCATATAAATAATAACTTCAATCTTATTTGAAAGTGATCTGACACCTTCTCATTGATGCCCTATATAATATAGAAAAATCAATGTTTATACTAAGCTCTTTAGCTTCCTTTAAAACCATTCTTTTATGTTTTCCATTAGCATTATGTGTTAATTCCATCCATAGGCATCAATTGTGACTATGCCTTTGTTTATACTCCTTATTTAGTTTACTTGTCTATAATTGCAAATTTTGAGTTTCAATCCCTAAATATATCATAAACCTAAGATGCAGTGAGTCATTTCAAGTGTAACATCATCTCTGTTTTACTTTTAGGCATTTAAACTTGTCTTTTTCTTGTTTGATGGTGAATGCGTCCTTCTCACTGTCTTGATTAAAAACTCTTGGTTAATTACATGAGTGGAAAAATATTCTTTCTCAGTAAATGGCTTATCTCTTGCTTTTTAAGGGTCCTTTTGTCAACAAAATATTTGTGATTAAATTTTTTCACACATGATTTTTGTTTTGTGCAGTTTACTTATGAAATATATAACCGTAAGTGGGAAATTATTCACTTCCATTTTTCCATACATAACTGAACAGAATTATACACAGAATATTAAAACAGCTCCTAAAATTTACTTGCCTAAAGAATTACTTGGCAAAATCATGAACCAATATTATTATGAAGAATAAGAAGCAGATAAAAGCACTACATAATTGAAGATATGCTCTACCAAACCAAAAATCAGGATATAAAAATTGAATAGTTTTACAATATGATATTTACGTTACTAAAATTTCAGAGAAATTAAGTAATCTTAAAAGACTTATTATTAGGTAGAATGTAGATTGATGACTTATGTTACAATTATTTGGAAAACAATGTATCAAATTATAGTTTTGAAACTTTTTCTACTCATTGACTTAAATGTTTATAATTCTGAGTAAATTCTCGCAAACATAGGTCTGCGTTGGACACTGTGCTTGTCAGCTTTCCTGTTTCCATGCCAAATTACCAGACACAACTTAAACACCGTCCAATTATTTAAATACAGGATGATCAAACATTGCATATTTTTGTTAATATTTAAAGATAATATAGTGTATATTTTAAAAATATAATATATATAAAAATGATAGTTTTATTAAATTTATTCATTACAAAAATTGACTGGTTGAAATGACACCTGCCTGAGTGACACTTGGGTTAGTCAGCAAGGAAACATACACATTGCCCCTGTGATGTTCAGGGTCAACTGTTAAGTGGTTAAAGAAAAACTGATGCATTTGGCTCACGGTTTCAAAGGAATCAGTACATGATCAGCAGGTGCCAGTGTAGGAATGTCTTGGCAGAAAGGTGTGGAGAAACACAGCCACTTAGTTCAAGGCAGTCAGGAAGCAGACAAGGGGAACAGTGAGAGAGAGAGAGAAAGTGAGTGAGAGAGAGAGACAGACAGGCAGGCAGGCAGGCAGACAGGGGCCATAGATAGGAGCCAAATTCATACCTTCATAACCCACCCAGAAACATCTAGAAGTATGCTTTACTAATCTTTTATGTGGCTACCAAGCCAATATTGCTGACTTTTAGAATTAATCATCACTTTCCACATTTTGTCAATTTGGCACACCGATATACCTCCTTAAGCAAATAATTAATCTACCAAAAAAAAAAAAAGAAAAAGAAAATAACTGATTCATAATTCTGCTTGATATGATAAAAGTAACTTACTTACAACTAAAAATACAATAATATTTTCCAAAATCCTCAACAGTTCCAGCATTCTTTCAAGTCCAAGCCTTTTCGGAGACTCAAGGGAAAGTCTTGCCTGTGAAGAAGCTGTGAACTTCTGCAAAAAGCAACACAAAAGGAGATGCATAATAGCATGGTTCAATGATACAAGTTAAACAATCCCATTCAAGTATGAGGGAAGAGAGGCAAAGAAAAGAATCAGAGAAAAGTAAGGAAGAAACCCTGTAGAGCAATAAATAAACCTTGCAGCTTCAGGTCTGGTATCTGTGGTACATCATGTTAACAAATGAGTTCCAGAGGTCTTGGGCAGCCCCACCTACATGGCCTTGCTGGGGTTCTCACATGGCCTCTCTTTTGAGTTGGTTTTGCCCCCTGCCAGCAGCTTTCAATAGGAGATATTGAATGCTTTTAGCATTTCTGATTTTCTAGTGTATATAATGAAAATTCCTTTTATCCCCACAATATCACACACTGCCTTCTCAGGAACTTAATGTTGGGTTTCCCAGGCCTTGCTTTGAGATTTTGGATGGAAGCTTTGATGATTCTACTATTGCATCCTGAATGCTGATAAAACCATCATCACGATGGTTACACTGTGTGCTGCCAGTTTGTGCAGTAGCCAGACCCTTTGGATCTCTAAGTGTCTGGATGACTGAGCATGGTGAAATAAATCCTGGAGAATTAATTTCTCTGCTATTCAGCAGGGTTCCAAAGGCTTTCTTCACAAATGAAAGAGTTATATTTTTGCACCTTGAGCCTGCAATGGGTAGAAGCTTCCTTATTTGTGAAATGCCCTAAAATAATTTTTCTTCTTGTTCTCCATTTTAAGTATTTAGTTTATTTTTAATGATTATTGTCCTTTCAGTTATCATACCTCTTTTCTCTTCTAATTATGCATGTGATTTTTTAGGAACAAAAATTTAAGTTTTTCCAGTTGTTCTATTCTGTTTTTTTTTTTTCCCTGGATTTCAATTGTAGATATGCCTAGAAGCACTCAGGATTATTTGTACCACACCCTTAACATTGGTTTGCCTTTAAATTTTCTCCACTAGTTCATTTAATCCATAGCCATTAAACTCAGCCTACCTCAATGTTTCTATAAATGAGAAAAATGTAGGCACGATTTTGCCAAAGTATAACATGCATGCCCTGTAGTCCATTTATCAATAGATAGGTTATGCTAAACTGAAACATCCTGCTCCTCCCCTTCACCATCCATATTATTTCTATAAGCATTCTAATCTTCAGACTTCTAACCAGGATCACCCATCAATTTCGGCTTGCACCATTCTAAGGCTTCTGTAACTCCTATCTTCAAACCTTTCTATACTCTTGCCAGCGTCTTTTGAAATACACCATGGTCATGTACAAAAACAGCAATTCACTTCTCTGATACCAATTTCTTAGTCACACTTCTCATTGCTGAGACAAATTATCTGACACTCACAATTTAGAGGACAGATTTATTTGCTCACTTTTTCATATGACTCGATCCAGCTGGCTCCAAGTGGAAGGACCTTGTGCAACAAAGCTGCTTAGTTCATGGCAGCCAGGAAGCGGAGGAGAAGAAGAGCACTGGAGAGGATGAGCCCTGCAGCTAATAAGGTACCGAGGACCACTCCTCTGTGATCCACTCTGTCACACTCAGCATGTGCTTTACTAATCCTTGCGGGATCCCAAGCCAATCAAATTGACTCAATTAAGGTTAATTGTAACATATATGTAAATATATGTGAATATGTATACATCTGTGAATACATGTATGGAAACACATTTTGTAGTAATTTTTTTAAAAGGAAATTATAGGAATCATTGCATGAGAATGAAAAAATACAGTACTTGATGGTATAGTCACACAGTGAATCATGTTTAGTAATGCCACAAATTTTTATCCATTTTCCTACAGTTGAACATCTTAGTTGTTTAGTTTCAAATTTTGCAATTATACATAAATTATGAAAAGCTTCTATAAGCATCTATTGGCAATTTTGTTTATACTTTCTTGTTTTTATTTTGTTTTGTTTTATGCTGCTTTATACTCAGTTCTCTTTGTTAAATACTAAGGAGTATCATGATAACGTCTATGGAAAGAATAATTGTTTTTGTTTTTGTAAGAAACTGGCAAACTGTGTTCCAAAATGCTGTATCATTTGTTTCCCCATCAAAATGGAACTAAGTGACTGTCAACTTTGCTCCACATCATTTCCACCATTTGGGGTTCTCAAATGCTTGGATTTAGCCCTTTAATATGCATTTACACATCACTACCTTTGGAAAAAATAGAATTACATATTTGAGTGGTACATGAATACTTTCTTGACACTGTCTTCCTTATAAGGAATATTCCTTTTACTTTCTGATTTTTGTTAAATTTATGAAATTAACTTGACACGATTTTAAATGAACACTTTTTAAAAAGTTGAAAATGGAGGCATAGCTGTTGGGCCATAGTCAGTAATTTATATTAAACATATCTAATTTTCACTGATGTGCTTCCAAAACATGTCTAAGAAAAAATAACAACTACCTACCATACCAAAAGTGTGAATGCTTACACAGAGTACTGAGTTAACTGGAAATAATTTCATAAACAAGAATTTTGAATAAATTTAGAATAAATTAGATATATGATTAGGAATTTAATTGTTTGCATTTTAATAAGGCAATATTTAATAACATTTTATATTCTGTTTTCAGTGTTGGTGATAAAGAGATATGCCTTTGCAATTTGTTGCTCACTAATAAATAGGTAACTTTTGATTTTTTAACAAATGCTGAATTTTATTTGTACAAACTTCATAAATATTGCATGAATTGTGAATTTTTCATTTTTTCTTATGCAAAATTTTGTCTGATTGTGAATCTTCTACTTATTCAAATAGATCCAGGAGAAATCTCTTTTCAAGCTGGAATTTTAAACTGAGTGAGGAAAATGGCAATAATTGCCATGAAAAAAATCACTTATTATCACAGACATAATCCAAATAAGTTGAAAAATGGCAAAAGAACAGTGAAACCTTGACATCTTTCTTAAGCGTTAGGAACTCATTTGTCTAAATACAAACTCACGTGGAAGAATAAATTGGTAATTAAAATAATAAATAGGTTATTGGAATATTCCATTTCCTGGGGAGTTTAGTAAAGATAGAGTTTTTAAAAGTCAACAGTCAAATGGAGTTTGGATGAAGAAAATTACCCCCTCAATAACTGAAATCCATGTTTTAAAGATTTGTTCTATAATATTTTGTCTTTGCTTTGACTGTATTCAGAAGTTCCATCACATAGTTGGCATTTTTCTAGAGGAAAGAACTGATAAAAATACTTGTAAAACTTCATTAATTAAAACCTGTGAATAGATAAAATTTGATGGAATTTTAAAAAGCAATAGCCCTGACTTTTTTCCTGAACAATTCTTCCTATGTCCAACCCAAACTTTTATGTCACATGGTCTGTGAATTTTTGTTGTTGTTGTTCCAGGAATAGAACTCAGGACCTTGTGCTTACCATATGACACTGAACTACATCCCCTGTCCTGGTTCATGATTACTGCAATACTTATACTATCTGATTATGAATAGGTATTTTAAATACTTGCTGATGCATGCAATTTATATCACACAACAAGTTTAGGTTCTACTTATGTCTCAGATTATTCTGTTTCTCTTTCTCTCTGTCTCTGTCTCTGTCTCTCTCAGTGTGTTTAAGGTCGAATATAATAAAAGGAGTGTACTCAATAGAACAAATTATGGTTGCCGAACAATAAAATAGATGCTATGTTCACTTGTGATTCAAAAGAAGAGTGAAAGACTCACCAGGAGTAACAGGACTCAGGATACCTCTTGGGAACCTAAAATAGAAGAGAATCTCCATTTAGTTCCTAAATCTAAGTACTTTGGGTCCCTTTGATTCTCTGGAGAAAATGAATTTCTAAAATTGAACCCAAAATAAAATAAAGAGCAAAATAAAAGATGACAGGAAATAGGGAGATAGAACTTCTACAGATTAAAAGTTGAACAAGCAGGGATGAGGGAGGGGAAATGAAGTAGATGAAAACAAAATTGAGATGTGTTATAAACATTACCAGCTCCTCACAAGGAGTGTAATCATTATGTACTGGAAACCTGTCCTAGGTTTGGAAGTGAGGCCAAATTAGATCTGCAAGGAAAGATAATGATGGATAATCCACTAATGTCTACCAAACACAAGGAAAACATTGTAATTACCAACAATAGTTTTTCATGTGATTCTATTTGACTTTAAATCCATTGTGTTCTAAAACTGATGTCAAACATTATCTTGAAAATACTGCATGTTAGCCCGGTGTGGTGGTGCATGCCTTTAATCCCAGCATTCGGGAGGCTGAGGCAGAAGGATCGTTTTGAGTTAAGACCACCCTGGGGTACTAAGTGAGTTCATGGCCAACCTGAACTGCATAGTGAGACCCTGTCTCAAAAAATAGGCTGGGTGCTTAGCTCAGTGGCCTAAGCACCTGCCTGGTAAGTACAATGTTGTTTGATCCCCGTTAGCAAAATGAAACAAAACAAGAAAATATTGCATGTTCCCTTTCACCCAGACATTGTACTGAAAAGTCAGGGGGACTTTTTTTTTTTATACTTCATTTTCCTGAATATGAAATTTTTTCAGAGTAAATAATAACAATAATAAAGAAAGTTGTGGATGTACTTTTAAAATCTTAAACTTTCTTTAGGAAAACAATAAGAAGCTGGGTGTGGTGGTGCACGCCTTTAATCCCAGCACTCGGGAGGCTGAGGTAGGAGGAGCATTGTGAGTCCGAGGCCGGCTTGGGCTACAATGCGAGCGCAAGGTCGGCTTGAGCTACATAGTGAGACCCTGCCTCAAAAAACCAGGGCTGCAGTTTGGCTCAGTGGCTTAAGCGCCTGTCCTGGCAGGTGTGAAGTTGAGAGTTCAATCCCTGGTGCCACTAAAAAAAAAAAAAAAAAAAAAAAAAAAAGGAAAGCAATAAGATATAAAAATACATCCATAACCAAGTTTAATTAATTTATAATGTAACTCTTCCTATTTTTCATACATTGGTATGACATTAGAAAGTTTAGGTAAGTGTAGACCTGCCAGTTGGCTTTTTATAGTGTTTTTTAGGGGATTTCAGGCAGAGCAGTATCTTCTTCTAGGCCTATTTTCAATCAATTTCAATGGCATAATTAGCCAATGTGATACAGTGTTTGAAATCTGAAGTTAATAAAAATAATACACAAATATTCAGTAACTGGATCACATATGTTTTATTTCTTTTTTAACCAGCTCTCAATTAAAGGCAGAAGAGGACTACTGATACTTTTTCAATTTACAAGTTGAATAAATGATTTTAGAATTGATTATCCAATTCTGAGACGTATAAATTACAGAGACAACTGATTCACTTTATATATGTTCTCATTTCCAGCATGCTTATTTTAATGATTACATAAAAATAATAGATGCAGAGTTTTAAGTCAATACTCTAAGGACATACAAAATAATAAGAGAAATCATCCATAAAACCATCATATTAAGATAAAATTGCACAGAATTTAATAGGGATCAGAGAAAACATGTATTTGAATCTGCACCATAAATTGCCAATCTCTTAACTACATATATGTGTGTGTGTGTGTGTGTAAAATGCTTCCATTTAAATTTAATAATTCATATCTTGTTGAGACAACTTTCATTTTTCTATTTATTTTTAAAAAACATGCAGTTTTAAGGGCTTTGAAATGATATATGTAATCTTTCATTACTCCATTACTTGGAAAATTTTCCCAGATTTATGGGAATCTAGAATTTCTTCATCTATAAAGTAAGCACAATAATACTTATCTCTTAGAGTTTCAGTGAGATTTGAAAAGATACCTCTAAATATTGTTAACTGCACAGAGAAAAGTATCTTGCATTTAATAAACATTAGAACTATTGTTTTAATTACATTTGTAATTACTGCAACTGTACATATAACATTCAAATTACATAGTTGAACATCTAGTATTTTAAAATTTTTAATATGACAGTGTATACTTTTCTAACAGCATTTGATATTTTTGGAGAAATTTATGCATTTATGTATTATTCACTTTATAGACTGATGTTCCATTGCATTATGAAAGATAATGGAAAAATAACTTGAAAAAAATTGAAAATCTTTTAATAATGCATATAATTCTGAAATTTGAGCTCAATTATTTAACAATTTTATTATTCTTAAAGTACTTCTCTGTGAAATATAACATTCATTCCTCATGTTTCATTTTCTGTGGTTTCACCCACTTGTGATCCACAGTAGTCTAAACTACTAAATGGAATAATCCACACATAAAATAGGTATAAGTTTTAATCAACTTTTTATAGTATATAGTGAGTTTTCTGTTTTATTAACTATTGTTTTTAACCCCTTTTGTGCCTAATTTATACTTAACCTTTATCATAGATGTATATGGATGAGAAAAAACATCTAGCATGTAGTACTTGTGGATTTTGACTTTTACTGTGGGTATCTGAATGTATTAACTATGGATAAAGTGAGAGACTACCATATATCTTTACTTCATTTGAGTTAAATAAAATAATGTCTTATTTTGAGAAGATAACTAAATAATCATACTTAAAAATTCAAACTCCTTTTACTTATGTAATTAAAAGAACCATTAATGGAGCATTTTAATGTTAGGTAACTGATGTATTAGAAAAGATATCCAGACTCTTTTGAAATTGTTTCCTGGCATGAAAATTGTAGGATGGTGGAGTGGATAGACTGAAGCCAAGTCACAGGATCTTGAAGGACCCTATTGAGCTAATAAATGACCTTTTAGTGCCCTAGAGCTTGCTATTCAGTTTTCAAACGCAGGCTGCGTTGATCTTAGAAAGAACTTGTACTTTTTCCCACACCATGTAAAGACATTTTTATAAGCAGTATGAACTTTTGATGGCCTGCACATATATTTATATATACATATCCAAAATGCCAGGTACACATAAGTATTTTCAAAGTTTTTTGAAAAATACCTATGAGAATGCATTTTCTCAAATGAACACATTCATATAAAAGTTTTTGGGTTTTTTGTAGGGTTCTCTGTTTTATTTTATTTTTATTTTTATTATTTTTTAAATTTTTTTATTTTAAAAAAGCAAAGCAGAAAAAAGGTAGAAGTAATACAGAATTTCAAAAATAAAAAGTAAGAAATCTATACTAGTTAACATATTACATATTGTTATCTTAGAAATAGTTGTTCAAATTGCAAAATCTAGGTATAAAAAAATCAGACAATCAATGACAACACAAACTATTCTTTGTAATGAACTAGTAGAGAATCAGTAGTGTAGTTATCTATCTTGCATACTTACACATACATACAGTTATATGTATTTTAATAAGGAAAGGGAAAGAAAGTGCTCATATAAAAGTTTTAAAAGCAAATTTTGTTAGGTTGTCAGAATGAGAAGCAAATGGAAGAAGAACAGTTAAGTTAAAGGAAAATGAAAGAATAAAGCACATTTTCAGACACTTCATGGAGTCTGAAACTATGTTCACTATTGCATCTGAACTTTTATGTCTGTATAGTGGAAAACTGACTATTTTGTCATTTGTCCATGTATGAATTTGTTTTAATTTTCTTTTTAACTTGGAGTTGAAAAGCAGACATCATGTGTAGAGCATATACGGCACAGATAAGTACGTTTTACCTGAAAGTTGTTATCTTTCTTCTTTGCCTAAGTATTGTCATGTGGGTCTAATCAATTTAGAGGAGCCCAATTGGATTTCTTGCTTATTGTGGATAATGTTACCTTCACTTCTAGTGATCAAAAATCCTCTAGCTTTACCTTGTGCTCAGAGTGAGGACCAGTTTGTCAATGAGTTTTGCTCAATGTTTGATTCTGCATTAGTTTCACATCTTCCTTTATATTTCTTCTTCAGCTTTTTCCCACACTGTTGCTTTTAACCTATGTTATTTTTCTGTTCATTGATCTTAGTATTGGGTGGTGGGAGAGGCTGTTCCTTGTTTTCCTGTATTGTCAGAGTCCATTTTTTGTGTGTGTGTGCGCCAGAAATCGAACTCAGGACCTCAGGCTTGCCAGGTAGGCGCTGTGCCACTGAGCTATATCCACTGCCCCTATATTCAGTGTCCTAAATGGCACACCGCAGTCTGCGTGGGTCTTTCTCAGTGATCCTAGTCCTTCTACAGCACCGGAAGACCTCTTTTGATTTGGTCCCAGAAAACATCTTGCTCCTCCTTAAGGGTTACAGGTTTGATTTGTTTTCCCTTGTTTAGCGAGTACTCTTGGTCACTGTGTAGTGGGGTTTGCTTAAGTCTGGGGCTCCCAGGAGGAAACACACTGAAGCAGGGCTTTGAGCTTTTGTTAGATGACGGGTTGGGCTGCTTTTTCAGGACTGCACGCTTTCACATGCTTATCATCAACAAAGGAAAGCTCTCATTTCTTATCCTGTCCTCAATCTTTCTGATAAGTGCAGTATAAACATGTGTGGACCAGAGGCCACAGATAACTGTGAACTTCGCTTATGTCTGTGGCTCTCAGAATTCTGTATTTTTAGGCTAATACATTTAGCTCTTAGAAATGTACTTTAAAAAAAAAGACTTGACCTTCACTGATTTTCTTCTAAGAGTATCTTTTCTTAGATTTCAATCTGGTTGCCATGTGACCTCAGAGCATTGATGGTTAAAATATTGATGGTTTTATACAGTTTTTCTCTTACTGCCGAAGTTAGCAGTGATAGTCCAGATTTTTCCTTCCTAAGTGGAAGCAGGAAGTCCCTTGTATGCATGTAACAACAGTGATATGGACTATTGTTAATTACATGTAGATGAAAGAGGCATAAATATTAAGTGATAAGTAGCTCATTTTCTCATTTATTCACTATTGACCGAAAATTAAGTAGCTATGTTAATTCACACGTGCAAAAATGAATTTTAAATGATCACAAACTTAATTTTACAAGCAAGAGAGAATAAAATGTGTATAAATCAGCTGAAGGTGTTAATAAAATAAAGTCAAAGGTTATTGTTCCCCAATTCACTGTTACTGTATTTTGCCACAGATAAGAAAGCAACACCTCTTATTTATTTTGTTGTTGTTAAACAGCATGTTTGTGCAAAGTCTGACACTTCAACAGCATCAAATGGATACAATAAAGAGATGTTATCCTAATACTTGGAATTGCTGCTTTTATTCCACTGTGAGAATTATTAACATTTTGTAGGTTTGGTGCCTAATCATATTCTGTATTTCTCTGTAACTACAGTTGTTACCATTGCACAACTCCTGTGGATCTTGAGTGTGGTTATGGATTGGCTGGACGCTCACAGAGTGCCATTCAGGTGTCGTCCAGGTGCGTTTCCCTCTGATTCAGGATCCTCTTCTTATTTCATTGAGTCTTGACAGAACATCATTCCTCATGGTTGTCAAACTGAAATTCCACCTTCTGGTTATAAACTAATGACTGTTACTGACTCCTCTATGTGGATCTCCATGGTCTCCTATGTAGCTTCTGTACAGCATGACAGTTTGCTACTTCAAGACCAGCAGTAAAATTCCCTGCCTTCAGATTTCTCCAAACTTTTTTAAAAGGTTTATCTGATTATGTCAGACTCACCCAAGATAACCTCTGCGTGAACTAACTTAAAATTAACAACTAAGGTCCTGAAATCCAACTGAACAAAAAAGTCATCTTATCCACATGAAATAATACAGTAATATGAGTGACATTTCATCATACTCACAAATCTCACATATCAAAGGACTGAGATTACACAGGGCTCAAAGAGTGGAAAACAAAAGCTGGAGAGCCATTTTCAGATGCTGATTACCATGGCAACCATACTTTTCTGTGGGATAACAATTACAAAATAATTGAAACATTATTTAAAATGTATTATCTTTATAAGGGTTGTTTTTTGTGATATTTGTGATTTTTCAAGTGAAGGTTGATAATGGGTGAGATGAAGCGACGAATATTTCTGATTGAAATCTCTCAGACACAGCGGATACTTTTTTAAAGTTCTTGTCCTTTCCCCACCAGAATCAGAAAGGTGTTACTGAGAATCTCCTGGTCTAAGGTGAATATGATACAGAGAGCAGTTGCAGCCCAGCCTCATTAGAGTCTATAGTGTAATCAGACAATAAGTTTTTGGTAGTATTACATTGGTTTGATTATGGGTCACATGTTAGTATAGCGTGATCTAGCCTGAACTCATGATATTTTGAATTTAAAATAAAAAATTAATTCTTTAACATTTTAAAGATTATATTATTCAAATTGTTTCCTTCAAGTTATGCACATAGTACATATTATGGAAAATAAAAGTCAAAGAAACCACACAAACAAAAGCACAAGTTTCCCTTTTCTTTGTAATGACACTTAACCCAGTCGCAATTCACACACCTTCAAATAATTTTGAATGTTACAGGCAGAAGGAAATTGTATGATCTTTTTCATTGTAGGTCCTGACTGTAATTTTCAGTAATAAAATGCCTTAAAACACCATTTATATCTGCTTATTTCATGGGCAGTAATACTATAATTTTATTTCAAAATCTTCAATGGATGAGTATTTATGGTATCTTTAATATACTTTATTCAAAGAATATCATATTTTAAGATTTGCAGTCACATTGCTGGTGAATTTTTCAAATATTTGTACACTAATTTTCAACTTCAGCAACTATGAGAATTGCTCTTTCAATTGACAATTGCTTGACCATAACTATGTAATAAGAGGATACTGATTGCATTTTATTTATTCTTGTTTTAAATCCGTTTTCTCTCCATCTTATTTGGCAATGTATACAGAGATGTTACTGAATTTTTAATTAAGGTTTTCATTTTTAAACATTTCTATAAGTTAAATTTTAGGCTGCTTTATAGACTTTTTAAACATAGTTCTTCTACAAATGTTTACAGTGTTTTGTATGCATTCTGTGTTAATGATTTTTCCTCGCGTTAGTACATCATTTTGAGCAATCAACCATTTGTCTGTAAGCTGCATTTAAATGTTTAATAACAAATGCATAGATGACCTTCCATCTAAGTCATTGGTTTCATAATACCTTTTCTGTGTTTTCACTTATAAATCACAGTATTTCTAACTGTAGTATTTGTCATATTGCTCTATGTTATTGTTTGAGAATAAAATATATGGCACTTCATCAGTTTTTATTTGACTGTAGTATCTTTTTATTTTATTTTCTCCACCAGGTTACAAGTGTACATTTGTTTGCTCTCTGGTTATTACATGTAAGATTTTCTCTTTTATCTCTATATCATAGACTAAAACCGTCAAAGATAAATTTTAAAAATCTTCCAATTAAATATACTAGACGTTATTATACACAGTCTCATACCCATTGTACCAGAATCTCACTATGTGATATCCATACCTTTTGTAAGATTACCTCAGCTATAAGAAAAGATCTAAATTAATCAAGTTCATCACCATTAATTAGCTCTAATTATTCACCACGTGACAATTACTTGGCAATAGAAACTTATATGAGATTTTCTTTTTTTTTTTAAAGTTTTTCCTCCATTCTGCCAGTATGGCGTGGGTAATAACTGAGTGGGTCATAAATGCCCTCACTTTTTATAAAAGTGAGACAGAGGTGAAGGGCCTAAGTCTCACATTTTTCTGATGCTGGCTGGAGGGAAATTGTGACTTTGACAACCCCTCCCCCAGCTTTGCTTTGCTCCCCCTCACCCCAACAATGCACTGGAAGAACTTGCTCCAGTGTCTTCCCTCTCCATCCAATGTAGTGCAGCCAGACTCTCAGTGTGGTACCCCCACCCATGCCACAGCTCCTTCCACTTGCCATGCTACTGACGCTTTTCAGAAGCGAGGGGGCACCCTCACTAGAAAGGGATCTGGACTCCTTATTAGTACCTCCATCCCTCTTATCGGGGCTTCCAGAAGATTCCCTGATTTCAACTGTATCCCTCCCTGAAGCTACATATAAGCAGCACTCCCCAGCCACTTCTCCGTTTAGATTAGAGGGGGCCCCTCACTGTACAGACCCCTCTGTGGTTCAGTACAGACTTTGTTAAAATAAACACTCACTTTGATGGTGCTATAAACCTATTCAAGAATTATTGCTCAAATAGCTTGTGTTTCAAAAGTCTTGAAAATATTCTTGTGTATTTTTTTAATATTTATTTATTATCCTGAGTAGTGTGTACAGAACAGATGTTTCAAAAGAAACCATTTTAAACACGAAGTAACATGTAAGAGTTCTAGACACCAGCATCAACCTATGGTGCATAGCACAGGCCAGCACCAGAGAGGGCTGGATGTCAGCAACTGATAAAGCGGCTGACTGTGGCATCCGGGTGATATCTGGTGTCACTTAGTGACATCAGGACTACTAGAAGGGCTGCACTCTGCTGATGCAAATTTCTATCTGAATGCAGGAAAAGAACCCTAGGCTGACGGGCAACAATTGAACTTTTGGAAATGGTTTCTCTCACAAAAATAATCTTTTATCATGTTCCCAATTTTATGATGCAGCCGGAAACCTCTCACCAGATGTGAACCTTGGAGTTTAGACCTCCAAAACCATAAAAACATGAGCCAAATAAACTTCTAAGGCCTATGATGTACCCAATCTGTGGGGTTCTGAAACAGAAAATGGACTAAACCACAAGTTTCACTTAAAATTACGGTCTAATTAATTTCTAGCATCAGTTTTTGCCTCTAGTTTGAGTAGTACGAAAGTCAAATATCTGGATTATCTCAAATTAACTCTACTGACAAAAGTCCAGTAGTGCTGAGCATAAATTTATGCTGCATTTATTTTAAAGTGATATTCCCATTCTGATCTTAGAATAATCCCTTAGAATCCATAACTATAAGCAGATATTTGGTATTTCACATTTATATGACTCACATGGATCAGGAAATCTCCAGCAAAATATAAAATAAAATGTGGCACCCATTTAATTATATTCCTGGAATAGAGGTAATAGAAAAAGTCCAGGGATTATGGAGATACAGGGTTTCCATAGGTAAGATCAGTTCATAATTCAAAATTCTAAAATCTTTAAGAAAAAAAAATTCAATAAATGTAAATCTAAAGACATAATGAAGAGTGGTATAGTAGATCTTCTGATGTTCACATAATAGCAAGACAAGCAATATGATTAGTTTACTAACATATTATCATTTATAATTAGCATATCTGCATCTGACAAGTAACTTGCCAGATTCTTAGGTTACTATCTTTCCTTCAGCAAATGTTGTTCTGTGTAAGAATAGTACTGTATGAAACCTCCTTACATAGGTGTGAGGTAAGAATTTCAAGTCTAAGTCCTCAGCTATCTATTATTTCCTCTATAGAATTACCTACCTATCATGTAAAATATAATTTATTAATCTAAATATCAGTGAGAATACTGAATATAGTTATTGACAGGACACAAAACTCAAATGGATTTTTTAAGGGTGATTGCATATCTTGTTGTGCCTAGCAAAATTAAGATCAGGGCTTATATTTCAACAAAATTAATAGTAGAATCCCTTTTGTTCCCAAACTTTTCCAATTTGAGTAGTAAATTGTGTGGCCACTGCGTATAAATTGTCATGATATTCTATTCCTCCATGTAATTGAAGAAGTTCAGGAGCAGGGTGAGCTTCAGGCAGTCATGTCCTCACTCACAGATGACTTTCCTCATAGTAAAAGCAACTGCAGCTCCTCTAGATGTGTGTTCTTCTTACTAAATCATCCTGAGATTCAGAGGGCTCCCAGTGCAAGAGTATTGTCTGATATGAGAGATGCACTGGATAGTCTCATCCTCCTCTTCACCACCCACATTTATACCTTTGTCTCTAACTGTGAACTTGCTCATCTGAAATCCAGCCCAAATTGCCTTTTTTGCTGACACCTTTCTCTGCCCACATTTAAAAAAAATATCTCATATAGTTTATTGTGAATTTTCTCTCAAGTCTTCATACAGGTCCAGAGTGGAAACCTTCAAACGGATATTGCTCTCAGACATCTACAAAAGGGTTGGCATAGCAGCCATCTCTTACTTCTGATGAAAACTTCAGGTTCTACAATGGATTCCCTCAGAGTCGTTTTCACTTGATATCAGCAACAGGGCATAGATGAAGCAGAATGTCAAAGTCATAGCACTTGCCTTTTCTAACAGCTTCGAGCCAATGATTCACAATTCTAATAGTGCAAGAGCATGGGTGTGAGGGTGGAAGAAAAGATATATTTACATTTTCAATCCCAGGCACAGGAAAAACAAAGAATTTAGGTACCTCAAGCCAATGATTCACAATTTCCTCTACTCATTATAGGCTTTGCACAGTGAGTCCTCACGAATGCATTCCATTCAGGAAAAACATGCCTAAGACAAACTAGTTCATAAATCCGACAAAGACAAAGTGATTCTTGTTACCTTTGACACAAATACACAATGTAAAACATAAAAAAATCCAGACACACATAGAAAAATATTGTTAGTTGTCCATCTTTACTTTTACAGTTACCTTAAGTGGTGATACAGTTGTTATTTTTACTTTTACAGTTATCTTAAAATGGTGAGGTAGATGTGAGTCACTTCTGCTATTTGTTTGCATCTATAAATGTTTGTACTTGTAGTTTCACTTGTGTCTGTGAAAGTACAAAACTTGAATGCTTATAACTTGGGAACTGATAAATTGGGGATAATATACCTTATGGGCATTGATTAAGCATCATCATGTACCATAATAAGACCAGTTCTGACATGTTTAGATCATTCCTGAATGGTTGTATTCTTCTTGCTCTATCTAGAATGTGAAGGTATTTACAGTACCATCCACCATTTTCAGCTATAGACTTTAGATGAAAATTTTGGAATACCAATATGAGTTATGCTGCTATAAACCTAGATATGCACACATCACTGTGGTATAGGTATTTAAAATTTTTGTGAAGATAGCTAGCAGGAAATAGCTGTGTTCATCTGTTGGTGGTCTATATGTCCACCAGCAGATGAATGGATAAAGGAAAAGTGGTACTTACACACAGTGAGAGCTAATGCATCATAATGAAGGACAAATGAGTCATTTATTGGAAAATAGATTCACTGGGAGAATTTAATGTTTAATAAAGTAAATCAGTCACACTAACTTAAATATTGCCTGGCTTCTCTTACATAAAAAACCCAATATATATATATATATATATATATATATATATATATACATATACATATATATATACATATATATATACATATATATATACATATATATATATATACATATATATATATAAAGGTATAACATAAAATACAAATAATAGGAAAAAAGAGAGTGGAAAAAAAAGTACTGTAAAGCAGTGAAGACAATGTAACTAAAATTGTACCTTGACTTAATACAATTGTCATATGTGTTTTTACATGTTGTAGCCTGTTACTCTGGTTTACTATATATATATATATATATATATATATATATATATATGTAAACTTTATAAAGTCTTATAAGACAGATAGATAAATTTGATGCTGGAAAATAGAAAGGGGTGGACAGAAGGAGAAAAAAGAATTGCAATGTGTTTTGTACATGTGTCAAGCTCTACAATGAATGTAGTCATTATGGTCTGCAAAAATGTACTAATAAGAGTCAAAAAAGATTAAAACTTGGGAACAAGAAATTTTAAGAAAACCAAAGATGTCATATTTAACATTTGGATGCACACAGGGAAACTTTTGTCACTTTCACAAACTTAATGAATCATAGCTGGTTTTTACCAAATATTTTGTGTTTAATTCACATTTTTGACTGTGTTTACTTTTCCTCTGAAACTTTCCCTATGGCCTTGTGTGCTTATCTGTAGACTTTGACAACATGAACACACATCTCTGGTACTGTGCACTGATTGTTAGAAGGCCTCTGACCCCTTCAAGGATGTCGACATTTTTTTTTTCAGGTTTGAATTATTCTTTTCAGGCATGATTGTATTACTATTTCTGCTCCAATTGTTTCTATTGCTTCCTTGGGTAAGTGATTTATTTAGCAGTCTAAACTTGGAGGGTGATGAACTTGACACAGTTTTATAGTTCTCCAATGACTTCTTTAAAGCATCATCTTCAGAATGTTAATTTATGATCCCTTGTGATATTTTGGCAAGATTACATACTGCTATTGTCTTCAGTGGTAAAACATTTAAACATATTCTTAAGTCAGATTCATATTCTGCTTAAAAGTAATTCTTTCCTTCTTCTCGTTCAAATCCCAACCATACTTTTAACTTTGAGGACTTGGCATAATAATGTGAAATGGATATTTGTATGGAAAGAAGGACTTCAGGAATACCATATACCTACTTTGCACATTGCTTTAAATATTTTACCTGAGTTTGTTTTAGTTAAATTCCTGATGATTTCTCTTTCATTATTAACTAACATTGGTTATTAATCAATGTGCTAGTAGCTTTGCAAGAGAATAATGAAAGGATTATTTTTAAGTAGAATGAATCCTTTGTAGGTGACATTGGAATCCCGGCCTCTCCCTCTGAGTGAGTCTTAGTTTTTATCCTGGTCTCCATATAGTAAGGGGTCCTCCTCATGCACATTCTCCCCACCATAAGGCACTACTTTGCCACACACTCAAAGCAAAATGTCAAAGGAGAAGAAGTGTTCATGGTAGTGCCACTTGTAATCTGGGCTGAAGCTGAGGCAGGAGGATCACTGGGAGTTCAAGGCCAGCCTGTCTCAAAAAACAAAAGCAAAAACAAAACTACAAAAAGGAAAGTAAAGAAAAGAAAAGAAGAGAAAAGAAAAGAAACTGTCAATCAAAATAAAAATTTCCTCCTTAGTAGCTGATTATCCTCAAGACCTTGTCATAGCAATACATAGCTAACACAGTGCTTTAAAACTTCAAGAATGAGACTTGTTATTTTTCACCCTGACTTTATTTCTCTGAAGTGTTTAAATGTGTTTCTCTGACCTACTGCTAAAAAAAAAAAAAATTGTGATTTATTTCTAGGAAAATTTCCTGTTCTGGGCAAAGTCAGCCAATATATCTCTTTAGAACTCATAGCACAAGTTTTTTTTTGTTGTTGTGGTTTTCTTGGTTTTTTTTACCCTCTACATGGAATACTTAAAAGCTGAATCCCAGAACTACTGAACACAGATAAATTCTGAACTATAGAATACACCCTGTGCTCACATATTTACATCCAAGCTTTAGTTATGGAAATTTTGTCTCAAAGTTGAATTCTGCACAATACTTTAAATCATTCCTTTCTGTGAATTCTGGAGTGGATGTAAAAATAGTAATACTATTACATATGGGAAAAGGATGATATAAAATCTACAACATGTTGTCTATCCCAAAATAGTGTCCATAGAATAGATAAGCAACATTTCTCTTAAGCGCATCTATGAGTGTCTAAAAGGGTAAATTAATGACCCACTTTATTGTTTCTGGAAAACAATGAGCCATAGGAAAACTGACTATTGTATCTCTTAGTCCATTCTAATATCTTCATGGTCTAAAAATTTCATTCTATGTTCTGGAGGTTAATTTATACACTGACGTCTAATTTTAGAGATTTTAATGGATGAATGTCTTAGACTAGACTTACTAATATTTCAGGGAAAAGTTTTGACAAAAGTATCACAAATACTATAGATTTTCCTAAAGTAGAACTTTCATGAAAATTTTATGATGTTATTTTTATAATTATTAACCATATTTATAAAGTGACTATATTTACAAGCCACATAATCCACATGGAAATATTTCAGATTAAATTCTAATTTCAAGGATAATTTTAATAACATGGATTATAAAACTTGTATATTAGTACTTACTTTGGAGCATAATGATTGCATTCCTCCTGAAGAGTAGAAATATGCAGGTAACACTTCTTCATTATTTTTTACATTTATTCTATTGCCCTATCCATCTCCCTCCTTTTTCCATCTCTTGCATTTATTACCAAGGCTACATAAATTATTACATTAGAACTGCTAATTTCTGAAATAAAAATGTTTAAACTTCTTTTGATAAAAGATAATCTTTATCCTATAGAGTACCAGAACAATTTCTAGACTTGATGTATCTATTTCTATACCTATTGCTATGGTTTATACATTGTGTCAACTTGAGAAGTCTAGAAGCTTAATTAAGTAAGGCAGCAGCTCTATATCCTAGGGTGTAGAGCACAAACAGTTACCTAACCATTGTGTCAATTTGAGAAGGTCGAAAGTTTAACTGAGCGACTCAGGAGGAAGCCAGGGGTCTTACTTTGTAAACATCCTCATCCTGTGCAAAGGAAGGCAAGGATGTTTGTGGATGCTACACCCACCCTGGGGGGGCCGTGTCCTGTGTACTATATAAAGGAGGAGAAGAGGCTTGCTCTGCTCCCCGCTTTTACTCTGTCTGCTTTTGCTCAGCTGTTGCCTTGAAGTGTTGTTCCTGTGCCATGCCACCCTGCCTTGGAGCCAGCTGATTGTGGACTGAAACCTCCAAAAACTGTAAGCTAAATAAACCTTTCCTTCCCTAATTTTGGGTGTCAGGTGTTTTGTCTCAGCAACAAGTGAAAAGTAACCAAGACACCTATCCTTATCTATCTATATCATCTATTTCTATATTGAGAGACATAAAGACACAAAGAGAGACAGAAAGAGAGAGAGAATATTCAGAAAAATTCACAACTATTTTATATTCATGTTAGCCTAACAGGAGAAAAACTATCAAAACATTTTTGTGTACTGTTTATTTATTTATTTATTTATTTATTTCTGTTACTTCTCTTTTGGCTACCTTTTATTTATAATTGTTGATAAAACTTCAAATTCAATATGATGTAGAAGCAAAAATTTCTTGTAAAAAATAATTACAGTCCAAATATTATAGAGAGATAAATGGTGATAAATTTAAAATCTTAAATGGCAAGTTTTACTAGATTTTGACTAAATTATTGTATTCATTAGATCTAGTGGTTAAATCTACCTCATTTCTTATATTCTCTTTGAAAAAAATAAATAACTGACAAAATTTAGTGTGTAACTATGTGTGTTGCATAGCAATGTAGACACTACTTAAAAAACTCGATTTCATTCTAACTTTTTAAAAGTAAACCTCAGATTAAATGCTGCATGTATTTTAATTTTATGTGAAGAAAAAAATCTTTCTGAAGAAAGAACATATGGCTACCTTATAATGCAGACTCGCTGGCACAACTTTAAAAGAATTCTCAACATACATAATGAATTTAAGCAATTCCTTAAACTTAGTAGCCATGAATATTCTCAGTGTTATTATAATTAGAAAGTTCACTGGCAACACAACATAAAATTAATTTGTTAGTCCTTTGAAAGGATTCCCTTATTAAGTCATTTTAATTGACATATACCTTCAAAAAAATTCTATCCAGAGTAAAAACTTCAGAGAGGAAAGTGCAAGAAATAAATTAGCTAGGAGTATAGAATTGAAATAATATCAATCACTTAATTTAGAAGTATTTCTTTTTAAAAACACAGTTTTTATTAACTTATAAAATGCTTAAAAAGAATATATTAACTTTGACTTTTTACACCATATTTTGAAATATTCAATTTATAAGATATATATGGTCATACAATCTTTTTTGTTGAATTATGACTCAATCTGTTTAATCTATTTAGTTTTCATAATGAGGCATTTTTTTGAGTATATTAAGGATTTCTGTGAGTTATTTAAGAAACGTAATAATCTTTAGACATTGTTCTAGCAATGTCAAGGCTTTACAACTTAATTAATACTGATCCTGGAATTTTATTTTTGAAAGCCTGTCAGTTTTTACCTTTTTTTAATACATCTAATAATATCATTTTATAGCCTTCTATATATCTCCAATGCCTTAGATATTTCTTATGAAATTTTATGTATTCTGTTTTCATTCAGTGTTCATTTCTATTTAATTAAGGTGCCCAGTTTTACTGCCTATATTTGATTTAGTTTGACAATTCCTTTTGATATAATTTCTGAATCATTTGTCATTTTTTTGCAACCAGTAATATTCTATTATGGTTTGTGTCTAGATGTCACCCCAAAGCCTCACGCAGTCATGGGAGGTGGGCCTTTCCACGGCTACTGAGTCTAGCGTTTATAATTGGTTCATTGTCTAAGACTGGGATTGGCAGTGTGAGTGCTGCACCCACCCAGGGTGGTATACTGGCTGGTAGCCCGTATACAATATAAAGAAGGGAAGGAGGTGTGCTTTTCCGCTTTTCTCTTTTTCTCTGGTCACTTTTGGTATCTGCAGCAGCCACCATGTTGCCCCTCAGCCATGCCACTCTGACTTGGAGCCAGCTTATTATGGACTGAAACCTCCAAAAACTGTAAGCTTAATAAACTTTTCCTTCATTTTGGGCATCACATATTTTGTCTCAGCAACAAAAAAAGTAACCAAGACATATTCCATATCCAAAACTGCAGTCATGATGGTTAGCTACTAAAGTCTATTCAGAAAGTCTAACAATGTTGGGTTACTGGTGTACAGTGAAGATCTTGGGCAACAGGGAGATAAACAGAGATCTTAATCTGTTTCTCTCCTGATGTAATCATTCCATTAATCATGATACACCAACTTGCTTAAGAAAAGCCTGGCAGATTAGTGAAGTGCACTTCTGTGTGTGTCTCTAGGGTGTTTCCACACGCGTGAGTAGCATGCAGGGCAACAAACTGAGGGAAAACCACCCTGTTTGTAGGCACAAGGATGACATTGTCAGCTCTCCCAGCTATAATCCTTTAAACCAAACTCTTAGCTGTCACTCTTCTAGCTATCATTTTCTTTCACCAAAGATGGCATTAAGTTAAAATTTTATACATATTTTAAGAATTACATAGGTAAAATGCACAGTCTTTGCATTTGCATTATTCAGCATTGAGAGATGGAAAAAGTTACCTTTAGTAAAAATACTGATAAGTAAAAGAACAAGTTAAAAAAAAAAGAACAAGTCAAAGTAAAATACAGCTGCTTTTCGTGGTTTTAAATTAAATATATAACATGATCAAAGAAGGCTGTGGTGGACTGAAAACTTAAACACCAACTGAATTGAATCAGCGTGGCACCAAGTGTAGATGGCCCACCTGAGTATTGCTGCCAGCATAAAAAAGGAGACATGGAGAAGAAGAGTGTTGTTGTTTGGATCTGTTGGTTCTTTTGGAGCTGTTGGTTCTCCTGGAGGATTTTGTCATGCTGACTTCCCTGATATGAACTCAACTGCCATCATTGGAGGTGCTTGGGACTTTGTTGCTGAGAATGGCTGTGGTTCACTTAGGGGGAGATTTTGTCCTTACTTTGAGTATCACATTTTGGCTCTGAAGGGGAAGATGTATGTTGTTCAATCTCAGGGGAAGCTTGTCATGCTGGCTTCTGTGAACTCAGTTGTTCTCATCTTCAGAGGAGCTCAAGACCTCAGTTCCGCTGAGGATGGCTGTGGTACTTTTCAGGGCAGCCCTGGTCCTTATTTTGAATGCCACTTCTTGGCTCCAGTGCAGAACCCTCAACCTACTAGCACAGATCCTGCATCACAGTGGCATAGATTGTAGATCTTTCACCACTGATCTTTGGGCCTTTCCAGCACAGATCCATGAAACAGACTTGCAAGTGTCATTGTTGTGGGCTCTACGCCTCCATTAGGACTCAGGGGAAGCAGTGTCATGGGTCCTAGGTCTTCAGCTGAGCTCATGCAGGATATAGCCATGATACCTAGGCCTGCAGCTCTATTCTCTAGATCATCAGTGTGTGGGCAGATTTCCTGTGCTTTGTTTGTATTTGACTCCTTGGGTGACCATTATAAATAATACGATAAATTACGTGTCCCGTATGTTGTTTTCCTTGCAATCCCTGATTATGACAAATACTAAATATTAAACCCATGTTCATGGAAGATTGAAATCTCCTTTATTCATTTTGAGCCCTGTAAATGTACTACAACTGATAATACTGCCTGCCTTTTTACATATTAGTTAAAAAATAAATGAGTGTTTTATGTTAGTCAACTTTAGTAAAATCATGATTTAAAAAAAATTGATCAAATAGCTCTATCTGATACTACAAATTAAATTTTGTGCAAAGATGAAATATTTTCAGTCATTTCTTATTAAAGTAATGAAAAAACAGTGCAACAAACCCTTTCTAACTTTTTTTTGGACTTTATTCACCTCTTCAAATTCATAATTCTTTCATAGGCATCTAAGCAACAAATTATGTGTTTCTTTAAATGTTATAAAAAAAATTCTCCCTTCCTAGAAAATGTTTTCCTGCTGGAATTTAGTTTATGTTAGTTTTACTTTGTGAAGAATTCTATGTATCTAAGACCACTAGGTCTCTTGGAAGTGTAAGGCATGACTATCCTGTAATTCTCACAAATATGTGGTTGTCATTAATTATATAAAATCCACAGATTAAATGGACTACTGAAAATATGCTATTTCCCGTTGAACTGAATTTTTGTTTCAGGTCACTATTCCATGGGAATTGTAGATAACTTAGATGTTAGAATGGAAGCTTTCCTACTCTTTTCCTTCAGATTTAAATTTATTTGTCTGTGAATTTTCTTCTGAATTGCACATTTCACTGTATTTATTTCTCACATAGAAGCCACTAAGTCCATTGCACACAATGAATTGAATTTTTCAAATTTTACCAAAAGTTAAGACCATGAGAACATAGTTTAAAATTTTCCTGTATTACATTGAGTTGTAGTGAATGTAAAATCAATCAGTGCAAAAAAATTAAATACACAGCTTGAACTTTTAAAAAATTCAATCATTTTTATTTTTTGATGTGGTATCTCTGTTTACATGGAAAACACCAAATCAAGAACATAAAGACTTGCGATTTTCTGAGGTTTTATTTCTTTCTCTATAGAAGCAAAGGAAAATTGGTTTCTATCTTTTTATGGAAGAGGTTGAAAAGAACAAAAGATGTAGAAATTAATTTAGGCTTACCATGTGTCTTAGTTACTTTTCGCTTGTTACCGAGACAAAATACCTGACGCCCAAAATTATGGAAGGAAAAGTTTATTCTTACAGTTTCTCTGGAGTTTCAGTCCATACTTAAGTTGGCTCCAATGCAGCATGGAGTGGCAGGGCTGCCTTTCATGGCTGCCGCGAGCCACAAGGCATGCTGGCGAGAGAGAGAGAGAGAGAGAGAGAGAGAGAGAGAGAGAGAGAGAGGAGGAAGCGGAAGACCCGCCTTCCCTTACACTGCATGTTGGTTCCACCCCTGGGCAGGGACAGCACTCATATTGCCAGACAACAAACCAATAACAAACCAATAACTCAGCCCCATCAAAATTATTTGAGGACTTGGGGGTACACAGTATACCCAATACACCATGTAATATTTTTCATTTTAAATGTGTTTGCTTCTTCCCCATTCTCAGTTTTTTCTCCAATGTTGCTGTCAAATCCAAAGTAAATAAAAAGAAAGCAAAATCAGTAAGGTTAGTTTTTGTCTTTTGGGAGTTGTGAAAGCAAATTAATAAGAATGTAATCATTATACTTGAAGATTGGTTGGAATATCCTTTTGTTTTACAAACTGAACCACAAATAACTTACATTTCTTATATCACTGAGAAATGAGCATTATCTCATTAACGAAGTTTCCTAATATTCATTCATTTAAATTAATGTATTTCCAAAATTGCATTCATGCACTTTTCTTTTTGACAAGAGACATTCCATCATATATTTGTGTGATAGAATCCAATATTTGCCTGCATGTGTGTTTAATTATTATATCAGCAACATCATATATCATAGTTTCATGCATATTTTAGGTTGCACAGTGATTTTTTTGAAAACATAAATGAATAAGTAAGATTTTTTCCATCACACTTGCATAAAAATCACCATAGTCTCTATATCTCTTTTGTAACACGTACGTATAAAGAATAAAATGAAAGATTTTTACAATGCTTTGGAGTATGCATATGATGTTTCCCTATATCTCTAACACTTTGAAGTTTATTACCAACACTAGTGATAGATTGTTACTACTTTAAGGAAACCTATATTAAATTAAAATCATGTCTTCTTTCGTGATTCAATCAATATAATACTTAGGAGAAATAAGAAATTAGACTTGTTCAATTTATAATCTACATCAGGCATTTATGAAAGGCTTCTCACAAGAGTCCATGTATAAACAGTTTCTATTTAAAATGAAGAATCTGTGGTCAGAGTGCATGTACACATCTGGAATTCCACCACTTCGAGAAGCTGATACAAGAGAATCACAAGTTCAAGTTTAACCAGTGCAAAGTTAGCAATTTAGTGAAACCCTTGTTTGAAATACAAATTTATAAAAGGGCTCAGAGAGCAGCTCAGTGATAGTGTTCCCTAAATACCAACTCCAGCAACAATAAATGGAATTAGATATATTAAATTGTATTAAATCAATAAAACTTGATAATTTGATCTACTGCTTATTTTTAATTTACCACATGTACTGCTATGGTATTCATTTAAAATAGTTTACAAAACTGTCATTTTAAGCTAATGAACACGTAAGATAATGTTACCTAAGAAACCCATGTACACGTTATAACTTTCTGACATGTTTTTGATAAAAATAGATTAATATTCAATTGCAAATTTCATTGCACAGTACAAGGTATGGTTATAAAACAAATGAGAATTCTCAAGTTGTATCTAAGTAAAACGAATGAATTTATTTATTTTCACATATTATATTACAAAATTAAAATTTATGATATGCCATTTTACACAATGTTTACTAATATCTTCAAGTTGCTTAGGTGTTTTTTTAGCAATGTAAGTTTTGTCGTATATTTAAGAATATCTATATAAATGCTGTTCTATGAAATATGTGTTCTATATTTTTCTTTCTATATACTAAAAATCATTGAACTTTTAATAGCATGATTTAGAATTTGATGTTATTTCATGCTTAGTTGCTTATTTAGAAAAATAAAATTATTTTAATTCATCAACATATCTTTTGGCATTTATCAGTTGTATGGATCTTTAAAACTGATTGCATCTAATTTTATTTCTGTTATGAAATATTTATGTTCCAAAAAAAATTCCACTGTGCAAGCAAGGCACATTTTTAGTATTTAGACGGGAAAACTTTACAGATTTGGTGGTCTAATGCGATACCTTAACTTTACACCAGGGGGGTGCATTGTTTTCACAGTGATCAGTTTCACACAGTTAATGTATACAATGGAATTACATTTGTATCTAGCGATTTCTGCAGTTGGACATAAACATTAATTTAACTCTCAGATAACACTCAGATTTAATACTCATTAATTCAATACTTCACACATAGATAAACTGGGATATTTCTACACAGGCAAATTGAAGAGATGAAGCAAATACATGAATGATTCAGGTTAAAAAAATTGCTCTGCTCTACTACAGAGGAGGATCAATTCAAGTCATTTGTAAGAAAACATACATGAGCTTAGACATCATATGACATCTCTCATTTGAGTAAGGCAAAGTTCAAGCAAAGGTCATAATAAAGCATAGATAGAGGAAAACAAAGGGGGTTAAATCTTTTGCAAATGCTATCAGATCCAGGAGACCACAGGCAAGGTGTGTGTGTGTGTGTGTGTGTGTGTGTGTGGCAGGTTACATGCCACACATTAGGAACCTAATATCCTAAATAAATGTAATCACTTTATGTCACAAACATGAGCTAAGCGCAATAATAAGAAAATGAAAATGGGGTAAAAATTCTCAGAGGCAGAAGGAGGGATTCGAATGGGAAGAAGATTAAAAAAACAAAAAAGTTGTACTAAGTGTGTGTATCAGCTCCATTAGGTGAATGTAAACTTCCTGTACTACAAATGTGCACTAAAAGGAGAGAAATTTTTCTGTTCCTTCTTCAGAAGTGACAAGAAGTGTACAAAGCCTGTAGTTTCTTCACTTTTATCAAATATGCCACAATGCAGCTCACCTAAAACCCCCCTCACTTAAAACATTTTTTATCAAAATATGCATCATCATGGACAATAGATTTAGAACTTAGAAAATGGTTGCTACAGCCCACTGAATTGTGGTAAAGTCTTCATATTAAATTAGGTCCTATTAGTGCATAAGTTGTGGCATGAAATAATGTACTCGTTTGCGTTCATCACTGTGCAAAAATGTCTGCATTTCAAAAGTGTTGTCCAACTTTCATCATGAATTTTTAAACACAATATAAAGGAAAATCATAAAACATAGGCAGTACTCAATACACACACACACACACACACACACACTCACACTCAGCCTGGTTATTGTTATTTCACTTGCTGACCATCCATTGTGTACAATTGATCCACATAAAACACTGCAGTTCTTCGTATTCCACTTTTGTTATTAACTTTGCTGTGTTGCTTCTACTAAGAAAATCCTCTTATAACCTTACTAAATTTAGACTGCTATTATTTTTTGTTAGTACGGGTTCTAGTACATAATGTTTACACAGTGTGTGAAGTTGGCACCTGTACATAACACATCGTTTGGTGTTTCATCCCCCGTCCTTCCCTTCCCTCTCCCTCGCTCCACCTCTTGATCTCCCCTCTCCATTTAAGAAAGATCTACTCCCTACTCACTGCTATCTTTTATTTTGTTCTCTATTTATAATTTGAGTTTTTCATATAAGGGAAACCATGTGATATATAAATTTCTGTGTCTCATTTATTTTACTTAATATTATGATCTCAAGGTGCATTCTTTTTCCTACAAAGTTTAGAAAGCTCTGAGGAGATACATCTAACATATAGAAAAATAGGTGGACACATGCTTGGCAGGAGAGATAAGTTAGGAGCTGAAAAAGTTGTTTTTGTTTTTGTTTTTTTTGCTGTGTTGTATTGCTTGAAAGGCTATACTTCCTTGCCCTACTATTTTAACAGCCAAATCTACTCTGAATTCTATGCTTCCAAGTGAAAGTTCATGGAATATCTGCCCTGGTTCTGCAGATGGAGCTGGGGGCTCCTGCGTACTGTATCCTGCCTTTAGACAGATTTCACATTTGTCATGAAACATGACTTCTGTTGATCTTTGGCTCCTATTTACTTTTATATAAACTAAATTGCTTAGAAAATTCCCAAAAGCAGAGTGTAGTTTAGATAAAATTGTGCAAACTATTCTATTAGATGTATTAATAGAGTATATCTGATAATACTTGGCTAATAAAATAATAAGTAGGAAGCTACATAAATATAAAATTCAATCTTTTTTCTTTCAGTCTCTATCTCTCTATGTATATACACACACATACATAATTACATATGCACAGAAATTTTTGAATTATATTATTAAATTTGATATCAATATGACACATTTAGCCAGTGTATAATTATATATTATATGCAAACCTATACAAAGTACAAATACATCCTAAGAAGATAATAGATCAAGATTAACATGCTATAAATATTTAGAAAATTTTGTTCACTATATTTTTATTAGTCAGTAGAAATCAAATAATCTCTAGTTTGATCAAATATTTCTCCATAATGGAATGTTTCTTTAAATATTCCTGTTATGTCTTGCATCTAGATGTCCCCCAAAGTCTCATTAAGTGGGTCATAGTTGAAGCCTTTGGGAGGGACGGGATCTAAGGGGTGTGATAATAGGATTAAGGGCAGGTGATAATTAAATTATCATGAACATTAGAAGAAAACAGATTTTTACTCTTAGTCTAGACTGGACTGATAAATCTGCTCCATTACCTTAGTTCCTTCATAAGCAAAGAAATGCTGCTCAGATGTAGAATTTTATTAGCTTATGCCATGAGCCACACAAATCTCTAAGCGGGTTGCTTTATAGCTGTGCACCTTAAACTAGTATGCACTCCAAGGGTATTGCAAGATGATGCATTAGAATATAGGAGAAGAAAAAAATAGATTGTTTGTAGTTTTCACATTAAAAATAAGATGATTAATCTTTTCAAAGTTTAGTAAACATGTTGGCCCTGATGTCCCCAAAAGACATGCTTGTCAGAGAAATTAGTTATACCTGCACAAAAGATTTCCAAAAGACTACCTGCTCAAAAGGAATTGCAAACAAATATTTATAATAATGGTGACATCCTCAGTTTTGGTATGTATTATACTACTTTTTTTAATTTAAAAAACCTAAACCCCTTATAATTTCAAGGATACTTATATACAAACTATGAGTTGAAGATGCCAGTATTATGTAAGTCCAAATAGCAGAACTGACATTTCTTTGCTTAATTGTGAGTTCATCATTGACTTCCATACAAGAGAAAAACAATAGTGTTTTACTGGACAATGAAACTTAAAAAAAATGGTCTGTATTTACTATTACTAATGAACTTCAACCTGAGTTCATTTTACATTGAGAAATATGTTTATGAAATATATAACTTTATAACTTGCAAGATAGTTAAATACATTTTTAAAATTTTCTCTTAGAAAGGTAATATTGATATTTATATTATAGTTTCACTTGTATGTAGTTTTTAATAAATATATATACACTGAGTAAATTTACTCAAACTTAATTTACTGGTATATTTTGAATGAAGAATTCTACTTTAGAGTTCTATATGTTTTATTACAAAGAATTAGGAGACTTTAGAATAAAAAGAAAATGTATCCTGATAAGTGAAGTAGACATGATGCTTAACCTGATATAGTGTATTTGAGCTTTTCACGGATTCACATTTAAGTGATAGTAAAACAAAACAGAACAAAACATACTCACTTGACTTATATTTGTGAAAGAGGATCATAATTCTACCAGGAATAAAAAGATCATCCCTCTGGACAGAAGAAAGACACAGGAATTAGTACGAGCTGTGCTAATAATGGGAAATCACGCTAAGAATCATCTCAACTCAGTTTCCCTCTCAGTTACTTGCTGGTTCAACAAAGGAGTAAGTTACTGAATATACTTCACACTCTCTGTATGTGACCAGTGATGAGGACTCATCACCCTGAAACTTGTCATGAGGATGCCTGGGTTTCCATGTGCAAACCACTTTCTGCAACACACACTGTTTTCTACTTATAATCACTGGTGATGGTTCTTTTATAGCAGATTCTACAGTCCTTGATAGAAACCTCTTTATTCTTACTTTGTATTAGATTTCTAGCACCTAGAATATTGTTTTTAATATGATCGAGATTTTTTAGAGAATAAATAAATAACAAGGATGTGCAGTAGGTCAGCAGGAGATGAAGCAGGACAAATAGGTAGGAAAGAATAACCATCACTTGGGGTATTTGTTTCTTAAGAGTAATCAAGTGGTGGCACAAAATCAGTCAAAGAAATGGGTCTGTCTGTCTATCTATCTACTTATCTACCTACTCCATCTGGTTTGTAAGGTGAGAAGTTAACTGCAAGCAATACTAAATATTTGGACAGGTTCTAACTGATGGGGCCAGACAAAATGGATTAGCAAGCACATCTCACAGGTATACAAGTTTAAGATCAGAGTCTCTTTAGTAGTTTAAACAGCAAACATTTATGTAAGTAATATTAATTCTATAGATACAGTTTATGCTTTTGCTTTACTAAGTTTCTTCTTATCAGGCTCATAAAATATTTATTAATATTTATGCATCAATTTACATATTAGTATATTACTCAGATGCTCCTTTTGAAAAAAATACCTATATGCTATATCATAAAGCATTTATATAATAAAGTGAAGATCATCCTAAAGGTGTCTTATACACTGATAACCTAAAATTATATTTTTAATATGTTCCACATTTTAAAATTATAATAACCCTCTATGATACACTTATTTTGAATAATCATGTTCAATATTTTCAATTATATCGATTACATATACTTTTCTCTCAGTTAAATGAATTGAGATTTCCTGAAGACATTTCTTTTGACATAGCGGTATTAAAATCATAATTAATGGCACTGTATAATTAAATTCTTTTGAATATTAATTTATAAGGAAAAATATTAAAATGTCCTTTCTTTGTAATATACTCATAAAATTTATACTGAAGTGTAAATGTATTTTCTTACTATAACCAAAGGCATTATTGCACAGTTAAAATTTAAACTTCTTTGTTCTGCAAGGTTAATTTTTAGTTCCATCTTACAAAAATATGTTACTGAACATTAAAAACATTAAAATGTATTTAGGTAAAATAATAATATGGGAGAGTGTAAGGACTGAATAATAGGCTAAATGAAGAGATACTATATTAGATGACAATTATATCTCTTGCATTAAAACCTACAATTTACTGAAAATGGCATTTTCCTTGTTTAATACATTCACTGTATTTTTTCTCTTTTTTATGAAATTAACAAGAAAATGATCTGAATAAATCCAAGAAAAAGTAATGAAATCAGACTGATTGATTTTTTTTAAATGCTATTTAATAAATGAAAATCATGTGTAATTGATGTCCATGGATTTTTAAATTTTTTTTACATTTTTGTTTTTTTTAGTTTTCACATGCCTCATTCTTCTTATCTACTTTCACTCACTGGCTACAGCTGAATTCATCCTGTCAGGTAGCAGATAGCTTCCCTTATGAACACCTCACATCTTTCTTCTTAGACCTTATGGTCCCATGTATCCCACAACTTTACTTTTGTCTCAACTCATGTTCCTCCCTTTCCCACAGTCCTGAATTTTTGATTTACAGGACACTCTATTTCTTAACATGTATGATACTGTTGATCTCTGGCTTGAATGTGTCTCCTTGTATCTAAAGACATTTGGTTCTCCCTGGTACACTGATTCAACTATTTCTATCTCTTATGCTCATTTCCAGAAAAACATGTTGCACATACAGATTTTCCCTAAGGTCTGTAGTTCTCTTTCTCTTCCTCATCCATACATTCTTCCGCCTTCCCATACACCATCTTTGATTTACTTTTGAATGTTGACATGGCATTTGATACTGCAAATATAATAAAACTGCCCTTTAAAAATAGGAATATGATTCATAATAAGGAAGTTATTTGAATTAGTCTCAGCTCTCTCAGTTTTTTTCCTTTCAGAGAAAATAAATGTTTTAATTAGTTACATAACTACACAAATTCTAAATTTGTTTGTGTTCTATTTTCATGTGAATAATACCAAATTGTAAGGTTTCTTCACCTTGCTTTAGAACTAAGAAATGATTTTTAGTACTAGCTATATTGGTTAGATGCATCTAGTGTACTACTGTTGGTTTATGTGTAGGACTTCCTAACAGTATATCACTGCTTTCATTAACTTTTCTGGTCTTGATAAGCATTTAAGAGATTGTTTTCTGTTTCTGTTACAAATATCATACATGATCATCTTCGAATATGTTTTTTCAACTAGTTTATATACTAAATTTTTCTTGGAGATGGAGTGAAAGTCAATAGTATTTTTATTGATACTGAGCTTTAAAATATATTAATAAAAGCCTTTCCTTGACTTAAGATGATAGATCTTATCTTTCCTTACTTTGATTTATTGTAATTAAACATTTGCTCTATCTGAAACTTTTTGGTGAAACAAGTGAAGAGTTGCTTTCTCACTATGTATTTAATTTTTCTTCAATAATTTGTGTGATATTTAAAACCTACTTAAAATATGTTCTTTAAGAATTTAGACATGTATTTGTAATTTTATAATTCACCTTATAATTATATAGTTTCAGAACTGGTTTATTTTTCCCCATTACATTTCACATCAGGATGCCATGCCCTTAAAATTCTGTTAACATTTTCAGTTTGTTTTACAGCAATAAAATAATTTACTCATATTTTAATGTTCTTCTTTTCCAGTTTGACAATGAATGAATTTCCATTTTTTTGCTTTATTTTTGTATCCTTGAATTCACTCAAATATGTATGTGGAACTGAGTGTAAATGAGAGAGAGAGGGAGAAAGAAAGAGAGGAGAAAGAGACAAAGAAAGAGACAAAGACAGAAAGACAATGAGAAATAGACAAAAAGATATCCAGAAAGAGAAATTTCATGTAGCTTGTTTCATTCTTTTAAAATTATTGCAGGTGTCTTGCATATTTTGTCTTGTTATTGGAAAAAGAATACACTTTCCCATTATTTTGCATAACTTTTATGTGTAGATGTGCTATTGGGTTTTAAAGTTCTGCAGCTTTTGTCCAATTTATTAGTTTTTTAACATTTTCTTGAGATTTTCAACTTACCCATTGTATCACTGCAAGTAATGATAAATCTACATAATGACATTTATTTTCATAGGTTTTATTATCTTTTCATATTTTATAAAATGTACTCATTTCTCTGCTTATTTTTATTGAAAACATTTGCAATTCTTGTACTTGAAAATACAGTTTTGGATTAATGTGTGTCTCTAGATAAATATATATTGACTAACCTTACAACAATGATCAAATCTGTTGCTGATGTTTGACTCCTCAGAATTTTAAAGGTGAACCACTTCTTGCCTCATTACTACAAATCTGGATGAGCTGACAAAACTGTGTGGACTCCTGCTCTTGACATGAGCGGGAAATCCAATTCATATGGTGTCCTCAACATTTTCAGGAAACGCCTCCCCAATTCCACTCTTAATAATATTTAATACTCAAGAATGTTGCCACTAATTACTCTTTCAAATCATATTTAGATCTGCTAAGAAACTTGTCCTTCACTCCTGGAAAATCTCCTTGTGTGTGTAATAAACCTCTTTCCTGTTTGTGCGTGTGAAGGGGGAGTATTATCTTTCTTGTGGGAATGAATTTGGGGTGACGAGACACCCTGCCTCTATTATATAAGCACATTGTGAATGAACCGTGATTTATATTGATAGGAGATACACGTAATTAACAATTTTATGTCAAAGTTTTCACAGATCCTTTGAAAATTAAAAGATGTAGATTGTGGATGTTGAATTCTACCAAATTAATTGTTGCACTGTATAGAGATAATTGAATTCATTTTTATTTTATACTGATAATAATCAATTAAATGTGTAATATAACTTAATCATGTATCAAAAAACTTCTTTATTTAAATCAGTTTTGAATAATTTGCCATACTATGAAAGTAAAAATTTTAAAGATCACAAATTATTTTTATTATAATGCATTTCTGGGTTATATAGACTTCTCTAGAAAGCTAGATGTTACTGGAAGATTTTCAGATCTGTTCTTGAATATAGCACATACTTTTTTAATTAAACATTTATATACATACATTAGTTGCTTAATAAAGCACACAAAGTTGGACTTGAACCACTTTTTTCTGAAACTGAGACTCCGTAATTCATGGTATGAGTAAAATGCATCTGTATTTACTGTGGCTATCGATTTACTTCAAAGAGGTGTAACATCTCATATTGTGACTCATAGAACAGTTGATTTCTCTTTGTTTGTTCCATTGTTTTGGTAATAATCTTTGAATCACTGATTCAAAAATTGTTGTCTTTTGTTGGATATCAGATCTTAAATTTCTGAGGAATTTATAAATTTATATGTTACTATGATTATTTCTTCTTTTTCAATAAATATCTGATGTTTTCCTCTTAGAAGTTAGCAGTTTAGAATTTATCCCCAATTTCTTTTTAATTTTATAATTTCTCTCTCAAATTCTTGACCTACTGGAGATGCAGTTATCCCACCAAAATTTTTAAGGATAACAAAATATATTTCAAATATTTAATTGAGTCAATTTCAGAATCTTAACTAAAGTGAATGAAATACACTAATGAGTAGACATTTACTGACTGAGTTGAGGAATGATATTTTACTGAAATAAGATTAAATGAGCTATATGAATAATTTGCATACTTTTTATGATATTCTGGGAGGGCCTATGTGAGAAAGGGATTTTAACATTAAGCAGCCAGGCAAGTAAACATCTAGAAATGGGTATACAAAGAAAAAATTATTTAAAAAAGTCCAAGAATCTGTTAGAAATAACATTGTCCATGTTAAAAAAAAATACAGAAAGAAGTCCAGTGAGATTGCATGGGGTGTCAGATTCATCACCCAATGACCAATACTGATAGTAATAATCAATATGTAAATAACTATCAGGACCATAAAGTAGTTTGAAAGGATAACTTGTATTTCTCTGAGATGGTGTATTAGAATGCTCAAATTACCATAACAAAATATTACAAATAACTTAAACAACAGTGGAATGTTTTTCCACAGTTCTAAAGCCTGAGATGTCAAGGAGGCATCAAAGTTTCTGGTGAGTGTCCCCAGGTATAGGGATGGCAGCCTCCTGCTGTGTCATCACATGGTCTTTCCACACAGAGGAAGAAAGACTTCCATTATCTCTTCCCTTTCTTATAAGGAAACTAGCTCTTCTGTTTAAGGACCTAACTTGTTGACCTCATTTTACATTAATAACTACTTTAAAAGCCCTGTCTCCAAATAAAGTCACACTAGATGTTAGGGCTTCAACAGCACACAGATTTGTGTTTGTTTGATTTTTGAGCCAGTGTTTTGTTATGTGGTTCAGGCTGGGCTTGAACTCTCTATGCAACCTAGGCTGGCTCCAAACTCACAATGATCTTTCTGTCTCAGCCTCGTGAGTTCTGGGATTACAGGTGTGTTCCAACAGCTCCACTAAATTTATAGGAAGAATGACACCATTCAATCTAGAATGTTTATAGACAGTCATTGTCCTGTGGTTAGCTTTATTTTCTTTTAGGAAAATTAAGCATCTATAAATAAATGTGTTAGCTATCAGAAAATCTGATTTTCTGGATACGGTTGTTTTGAAGAGGTTTTATAAGGAGCGAAGGGCAACGCAACAATCTAAAGAGTGGTACAGTAATCGGAGGGCGACGGGTCACTTACCACAGCTGAGCATTGCCACAAGGGAGCGGTTCAATGCAGACAATACGCTCAGTTCTCAAGAGATGGTGGCATGCTTTTGTACCAATTTTAATGGCACTAATGTTAATAATTTCTGAAAGCCCACTGCCATTGGACGAGTCAAGTGGCACGCTTTTAAAGTTAATATATATACACTTTTTTTTAGAAATGACATAACGACATAAAATGACACATAAAAATGACCCAATGGCGGAGTCGTAGGCTGTATGCTGTGTTTTAGAATATTGCTGTCTGATTAGTCCACAGAACATCTCTAGATTACTGTTTCTTCTTAAAACTGAATTTTATTCTCTCTGGATCATGGCTGTAGAAATGGCTAGGTAAAACTTTTTTCTGAAGTGGACATCTGTGATATTTGCTTCCTTAGCACATCCTTTTTGTTCCGGTAGATGTTCAGCATCTTCCTGAACACAGTTGTCTACCTTTGATATTTATAAGTTTTAAGCCAGTTAATACTGGAGAAAACAGAGGTAACACAGGGGCAAGTCAGTAAATCAGTTTCACAATGTGTAAAATTGTATCACATCATGTGCGCTTATATTCCTTCCCTACTTTCTTTTATAACTTTCTCTTCATCTTCAGTTTTTTAAAGTCAGGTCTTTAGAAAGCCCTGAAAGCTTGTGAATTAGCCATCATAAATTACAAAAACATATTATTTGCTCTCCATAATTCTTTGCTCAGAAATGAGCATAGCATAATATTATTTACATTTATGAAACTGATTTAGAATTGTAGTTAATTTTCTGGGAAGGAATTGAACTGTTTCTAACTCTCAGGAATACATAAGCCTGAGTGAGAGAACAGCTATCAGGGTGAGAGCCCGCCTAGGAGCGATGTCAACCTCGAGGGAACACAAACAAAGAAGGAGAAAGAGAAAGAGAGGTAAAGAGGGAAGGAGGCAGGGAAGGAGGTGTGAGAGAGCGTACTGGCAACGCTACAGCAACGATGATACATAGGCATTTTACCTAATTCACTATCCAGCTTTAATTGAGGTTTTATTGTTTACACTAGAAATAATTTCAGTAAAATGCCTATCTCAAAAGCAAGCCATTCTTTTCCAGGCTGCAGATAAAATACAAATGAGCATCACAAGTTAAATCCAAATCTATGTTCTGTTTCCCATTGGTTGCTTGTCATATGTAGTTTGGCACAATAATGTTATTTTTTCTTCTAAATATTATTAAAGCAATTATCATAATAAAAGTGAAAAATATAAGGAGTCATTTAAAACTTCTTATATATGTATTGTCAATAAGATACAGGAATTCTAAAACAATAAATTTTATTACTGTTTGACATGTTTCTTAATATAAGTTCAGCTAGTATTTATTTTCTCACATATAATATAACTAATAAATGTTCACTCATGTAATCTTATACTTGCTTGTAAATGTAATGAATTTTATTACTTTAACATTTAAATAGTAGTCTTTGACAAATCAATTTCATAGCAATTAATCCTTAAACTACTAATTGGCACTTGATAACTGTGTTAATTGATATAAATAGCATGGAAGTTTATATGTTAAATGTCAAATATGTGTTTCTTATAATTAAAATTTATTGCTCATAAATTAATTACATATAAAGACACTGTCATGTGGTGCTAATTATATTAGATTTTTGTCTAAGTAATTTATTTTCTTTGACTCCTTTAACAATGGAATAACACTGCATCTTTTTTATTAACTTATGACTATTTGGTCTCCTAAGTAGTAAAGGAAAAATGTACACTATTCCCCATCTTATACAATTAAAATTATTTTTTATTTTTTAAATTTCTGCACTGACTAAAAGAAGAGAAAGCTAAATTATCAGAGGAAAAACACATAGAACAACCTTAGGAATTCTCTTCCACCAATTTAGCTTCCCTCATATACTTACAGAGTTATAGTAGTTAATAAATTATAAATATTGAAAGCCAGAAAAATAATAATATTAACATGCTAGGGAAACAAGATGAGAACATATCAGCTGATGCAATTCCAAATTAAAAAATTTAGACCATATTGGAGACACTAATAAATTGATATTTTTTGCCTGAGATTTTATTTTAAAGAGAATGAAAGCAGGACAACTGTTAATTTCTAAATAACCAGCATGCATCTCAAAATACAAAAGCATTTTTTTACCTAATCATATGACTCTTCTAATAATATGCCTATCATATTTAACAGAATACTCATAAGTGAAACAAATCAGACTCGCATGTGTAAACAACATATTTTGTTCCAAGTGTAAGAAACTGGAAGACTAAATAAGATCCAAAATCTACAATAGATATCGTGAAAGGAAAAAATGTTGCTCGAAACGAAAGCACAACTGGGATGGGGGAAAGGAGAAAAGAAGGAAGGGGAAGAAATATATATATATATATATATATATATATATATATATACAAATATACATGATAGCTAAAGTAATTATACTACTAATTTCTTTTAGTTCACTGAAAAGAATGTTTTGTGTTTATATTGTTTGACCAATTTTGTATGCCTCCATCTTGTAACTAGAGCAACTACTTTGAAGATAACAGTGCACAATATACTAACCATTGTTAATTTCCTATTCTCTTAGTATAAAATTCTGCATCATTGTTTTTATTGCTTTTTTTTTTTTTTTTTTTTTTTTTTTTTTTTTTTTTTTTTTTTTTTTTTTTTTTTTTTTTTTTTTTTTGCAGCACCAGGGATTGAACTCAAACCTCATGCCTGCCTGACAGGCATGTAAGCCGCTGAGCCAAACTCCCGGCCCTGGTTTTTGAGGCAGGGTCGCACTGTGTAGCTTAGACTGGTCTTGCACTCGCTTTGTAGCCCAAGCCTGCCTCGAACTCACAACGCTCCTCCTACCTCACCCTCCCAAGTGCTGGGATTAAAGGCGTGTGCCACCACGCCAGGCTATTGCTTTTTTCTTTAAAATGAAAAAATAATTCAATATCATCTACTGATGTTCTATTGTTAAAATTACTTTCTCCTTTATCTTCCAGGTTTTGTTTTGTTTTGTTTGAGACAAGATTTTTCTATATAGTTCAGGCTGGCCTTGAATTCACTTTGTAGCCCAAGCTGGCCTCAAACTCACAGCAATCCTCCTGCCTCAGCCTCCCAAGTGCTGGGCTAGCAGTCATGTGCCACCACACCCAGCCTCTGTAATGTTTTAGATGTGGATATTAGACAATTTTTTTTAAAAGAGTAAGAATTACAATGAAAGAAAAAAGTGTCTTTGAAGTTTGTGCTATTGATAAGTCATATTGCACCTTATGGTCATCTCACAGTTGTCTTTTGTGAGTTTTATATTCCTGGGTATTAAGAAAAGAACATTTTAGAAAGTGATCATTATTTAATGTATATTTATGTCTATAAGCTATCTGAAAATTCAACACTTCCTATATAATCTTATCAAATCTACACAAAAAAGTGTAGGTGAACTGTAATCTCCTCCTAATTGCTATTACCCTACTAAGAAACTTAAGCCATGTCTCATTCCAATGAATGAAAGTTAGGTTGCAATTAAGAAGAGCTAAAAAATTTGACAGGATAAAAAACTGAGTTTTCAACATTTAATATTTCAAGGAAAATTCAGTATAAAATTTAGAATACTGCTCTGCAGTACCTGAATTGTTGTCCTAGAAAATACATGTATGTCCATGTATTTTCCAAACATGGCCTTATATGAAATCACTCTCAGCAGATGAAATTCAGAAAAGTACTAGAGATGAGATCATCGTAGAGTCGGGGGGCATTAAATCTTAATGAGTTCTTAGAATAGACAGGAAAGCAGACACAGTTCCCTGGAGAAAAGAAGCCCTCAGAAAGATAACAGCAGAGTTTGGAGTTATGCAGCCTCAGCGGAGGGGTGACGGGTGGTGCCAGCAGTGAGCAGATGCTTGGGGAAAAGAATGAAAAGAATTCTTTCTCTCAGCCTCTATAATGAATCGGCCACAATCAATCAACCTCAGTGAATCAACAACTTGATCTCATACTTCTAGCCTCCAGACTATGAAAGAATACGCTGTAGGTGAGATAAGTAAGAAGGAAACAGGTAAGTAACGCCTACAATTCTAGCACTCTGATTGATTGAGGCAAAAGTATCACTAGTCCAGTGTAGATAATTTGCAATTTAGATCCTGTTTAAAAAAAAAAAAAAAAGTAAAAATGTCTGGGGAGATAGCTCAGTGAGAATGCCTTCTTTTTAATCCCCGGGACCATATAGTAGGGAACTACAGGAATGATCTTTCTACCAAAACAGTACTAGAGGTGGCAAAAACTGGTAGAATCAACTCTTTTATAGCACTAGAATTCTGTTGAGCACTTGCAGCAAATAGGTGAGTGAATCATGAAGTGAGACTAGAACATTTGGAAGAATTTCGGCAGTGTGCAGAGCAGGCAGCTAGGGGAATGAGTCTCCAGTCCTCAGTGAAGTGCTGATGCCAGGTGGAGTAATGAGGGCTTCGGCTGTAATCACTGGCAGTTTTCAGGATCTCCACAGAAGGCAGGCTGTGTTTGAATTCGATTAGTGTGAAGCTGTTTTCCAGTTGGCAGCTGTCAAAATAATTTAAAGTGGTAAACATCTTTTTTTGTTGCTGTTGTTTTTGCTTTTGTTTTTTACTTCCTGTCCAACTATTCGAGGAATCTTAGGTCATGTGCTGACCACGGAGACACCTCAGAAGAAGACACAGTAACCACAAACAACAAGAAATACAATCTTTGAGAAAAGAGGTTCAAAAAGTTACTAAACTAATAGATGACTTCAACTCTCAATATGCATCAGCAGCAAAGTTTAGAAAGTGGGAATGTTTGATTCACTAAATTAGAGTTTAATAGCTAAAAATTAAAATTCAGACATGGTGGTGAAATTCTGTTATCCTAATACTCCGGGCAACCGAGGCAAGAGGATCACAAGTTCCAGCCCAGAAATTTAAAAACATTATTCAATCCTCTCTCAAAATAAAATAGTGAAGAAAGGGCTGGGAATATAGCTCACTCTGAAGACCCTATATTTAATACTCGGTGTTGAAAAGAAAAACATTTTTAAAAAGTCCAGTTTTCAGACATTGATTTAAAAACATACAAAGAAACAAGAAACTAAGAGTGTTTGACAGGTTTAAAAATTTGATAGAAAACATTCTTGAGGAAACCCAAGTAATTGATTTACTAGAAAATGATTGTTACTGCCTTAAATATGGTCAAAGTGCTAAAGAAAATTACTGTAAATAAGTTAAAAAACAAGGAACATGACACAGAGTATTAAAAAAATAAAAAGGAGACAAAGATAAATTATGGAATTTAAAACTGCAAAGGCAAACATAAAAACATTGCTAGGGGGAATTTCAGTGGAAGATATGAGATAGTTTAAAAGAGATTCGGTGAATGTATAAATATGGAGAATGAAGAAAACAGAACCCAAGTGATAATGATAACTTTAAACTCATGAAGAAATTAAGATGCTAGATGAAGGTAATTTCCAACATAAGTATTTAGTGAATTTAGCACTGTTCTATTTTAGTATGGAATTCTTTAGTTTCTTTCATAGTTGAAATGATAAATAGATATAATAACACTAATAAGTCTATGTTTAATGAAACAAAATTGTGCAGGGCTAAGGTACACTAATGAAACTATAGTCAATTCAAGCCACATTAGTATAAACTTAGCATGCTAACTTTAATCTCCATGGTAATCAGTAAAACAACAACTTAACAATACAAAAACAATTACATGAAAGGAATATCAAAATTGTGTACTAGAAAAAAGTCAAATACAAAAGAAGAGAGTATTGGAACAATAGAGGAAAAACAAAAATATGTAGCATACAGAAGACAAACAAAATGGAAGGATATTCATAATAATCACTTTAAACATAAATGGATCAAATTCATCAATTAAAGGATCAATTGGCAGAATGGATAAACAAAGCATTGTAATTATAAGCTGAGTGGAAGAGACTATTTTTAAATGTAAAGGTGCTAATAGGTTGCAAAAGAAAAGGTGAAAAAGATATTCCATGAAAATACTGTCCAAAGTAGGACTAGGGTAGTTATACCAATATGAGACAAGATAGATTTTAAATTAGAAAAGTTACATGAAACAAATAAGACAATTATACACAAATTAAAAAATAATTCATCAAGAAAATATAATGATGAGAAACATATCTATCATCCATGTTTGGGTATGTAAGAAGTCTTTACAAGAAGCTATAAAATGCATGAATCAAGATTGACAGAAATGAAGAAATGAATAAATTATTGCACAGTAACAATTGGAGACTTTAGTATTTCATTTCAGTGAAACCCATTAACAGAAGATTATTAAGGAAATAGAAGCTTTAAACAACTTTATAAATATAATATTCATACAAAAATAGTATCCAATATCAGTACGTTTTTCTGAAGTGCAAATCAGACATTCCTCAGCATAATCATATATTACACCATAAAACAATTCTTAATACATTTACAGCAAATTAGAAGTCAGGCAAGTTATCATTTCCAACTGCAATGAAATAAAATTAAAAATATCAGAGGGAAATTGGAAATTCACAAGTTATGGAATTATAAAAACATATTTAAACAATATCTCAAAAGTTGTCACTGAGTATACTACAAAATGCTTTGAGATGACTATGTCCAAAAACCTAATATAGTCAAATTTATGGGATTCCAAAATGCCATGATTATAACTACAAATTTCTATATTACTTAGGAATTTCAAATTCATACCCAACTTTAAGCAACTAGAACAATAGAGTAACTAAAGTGAAAGCTAGAAAAACAAAGAGAATTGTAAAGATTTATGTATAGAATAACTAGAGAATAGAAAAACAAGGAGAGAATAATTGGATCAAAAGTTGGTCTTTAAAAAACTTAAAGAAAATTGGCAAAACTGTACATGAACTTAAAGCAAAAAAAAGAAAACAAAAGAAAAGAAAAAGATAACTAAATTTAGAAATGACCATGAAAAACGTTATTCAAAAACATATGTCAGCAAACTATGTAATCTAGAAGAAATGGATGAATTCCTGGAAAAATAAAAATTCGCTAAGCTAAATCAAAAAGAAATATAAAACCCCAAGAAACTCAAAACAAAAAATTGAATAAGTAATGAAAAACTTCTCAATAATGAAAAACAATCAGGAACAGTTGAATTCACTATCTAATTCTGCTGAACATTTAAACAAACATTAAACCAATCCTAATTAAATTGTTTCAAAAAATATAAGACAAAGGATTATTTCCTGTGACTATGTGGTCAGCATTACGTTGAAAATAAAGTCAATTAAAGATACTACAGAAAAGAAAACTACAGGACAATCTTCCTGAAAAAAACAGATTCAAAAATCCTTAGTAAAATGCCAGCAGTAAAAGATAAACAAGAAGCCAGATCTGAAATAATTTATTCACACTGGCTTACCTTTCTGAGTGTTGGTGTCAAGCTATGTAACAAATTATCAACAAACAGAAAATTAGAGCTTTATATAAAATTGATTTATCTTGTTTATTGTTTATGATGTTTATTAAAGTGCATAAATATAATTCATTTAAATGTAAAATACCACTACTATTTTTATGCAAATTACTATTTTATCTATTGAATGATATTTCATGTTGCAAGATAAAGTTAGAATTCAAAATGAACAGTCAAAATTTCCGGAGCCTGCAAATAATAACATGATCTACCTCTTAATGCACAGAAACTTCAGAAAAATGTACTATGTTTAAAAATATTTGTCAGTATGAAGCATCCACATGAAAACAAACTCTTTTATAAAACAAAGTTAAGCCTTCTGTTCCTGAGTAAACAAGATGAATCCATTTATAACTTGTCCCATATTAAGCTTCTTTTCTATGTTTATATATCCACATTAAACATTTGCCTTACAGGATGGCATCTAAAGGAAAAAGAATTTTAAAAAGGAAAACGATTTAAAATAAATAGCTGTGCCTGGAATTAAATGACATTTCAAAACTGAAACCATAACATAATTAGTACACAATATATAAAGGGAAGTTTGGCAACAGTAAACAATTTTTGCCTTTTTTATGTATGTACATAATGTCATCAGCATCACTCACTGACGATGTTGCTATCTGTGCAATTCTCTAAGTTATTTTAGTTGTCACTTATTTGCATTTAAAAATACATTATTACTTCTATTCTTTGCCATATGTCAGATTAAATTCTGAAAACTCTTTCACTATGAATGCTTATACATGTGGCACATAACAGAAAATTTCTCCATTTTTGGCTGAGGTCATAATAAAGCATGAATAATAAACCAAAGAGGGAAATAAAATGGGATTTAAAAGAGTAAAACAAAAACAGGGATATTGATAGGTTACAATCTAAATGAAAAAATAGCCAGAGAAATTGTTGGCAAAGGAAATATACGAGGTCTTTTATATTTCTTATGTCTTAAAATTACTTTGCATAACATGTGTGATCTAGAAAACACAAGACAAAGGAAATAATTTAAAGATAGCGATTATGCCACTGAGTACATGGAAGAAATAAAAACAAATTTCTGTAAAACACAGCCTTAAGCCATTCTTACAAGTTAAGATAAAAAAAACAAGACTTCAGTCAAAAAGTTAACAAGCCACACAAGTAAAATTGAGTAGAACTGCAAGAAATATAACACAGCAGGACATACTGATAATGGAAGAATCCAATAAGAGGTATACTAAAAATATTTATAGAGATAAAACATGGAATTGAAAATGTAAATTAACATAAGTAGGAACCATATAAATATCAAAATTTAGGAGACACATTTTTAAAACTGACAAAACTGAATCTTTAAACATAAAATGAGTAACAGAAGACAAAAGGGTTAATTGGCAACTTATAGCTGAAATACATTTCCAATTATTAGGAAAATACTTCTAAATTAATTATTTACAATGCAACAGCTAAAGAAAAAATATAAAATTAAGGAGAATGGAAGATAAGAAAGAAAATGTTACATTTCATTAAATTATACTGCCTTTCAAGAAGACACAGTACCAAAATGCAAAGAAATACTGAAGATTTTCAAAAATTGAATAAATTCATGAAATTGTTGATGCTAGAAGTAAAATGACTCCCTATACACAAGAAACTCAGGAAGGCAGTGGCATGCTGAAGCCAGTTCATACCTTCTCACAGAATCTTTTATTAAATATTAACAAATTTGCCACCTGATGGTTAAAACAGTGGCTGATTTGAAATGGCTGTAGTGGAAATGTTTCTAAAGTAGACATCAACAAGCAATAAGAATGAAGAATTCTCTCTGGAGTGTTAGTTTTCTAGTATACAACCAAGACAGGCATATCTTCATTCATCAGTTAGAGTATTTTCCAATTGCCCAGATGTAATGTTCATGCCATTGGCAAAGAAGTATCAGTTTACCTCCTATCAGACAACTCTGAAGCAACACTGAGACATGTGAAAGTGGACTGCTTTCAAATACTACGTGAAATAGAAGCTTATTTATGTTAAATTGCTATTCAAAAATAGATAAAAGATTTGCGGGACTTTTCAAACAATATCTCAGTATGCTAACTGCTAGCATATATTTCAAGAGGACAAAATATATTGTGGAAAAGAATTCTGACATGAACAATGAAAGCCTGAGGAAAGAATCTTTGAACACTTGGTAAATTTAAAAATAATTAAAACAATAAATTTAATGTGTAAGAATGTTATGAAATAGAAAAAATTTCAAATTATATGTATGAAAATCTTTATGACTTTGGGATAGTGATGCCTTTCTTCACCGAGACAAGTACAAACTACATAGGAAGAATCAAATATTTGTCTTGTTCTGGAGAATACTAGTGCTTTTTGTTACATTTTTCATAAAGTGATGAAAAGATAAACTATAAATTAAAAGAAGATAATGGGATACAGAGATGGTTCAACATATGCAAATGGATAAATGTAATTCACTGAAAAAAACTCCCATATTTACTGGAAGAGAGAAAGTCTGTTTAACAAATGGTGCTGGAAAAACTCTTCCCACGTGCTGAAGACTACTAGACCCATGTCTATCACCATGCACTAAACTAAAGTCAAAATGGATCAAAGATCTAAATATTAAAACAGAAACATTAAATTTACTGGAAGAGAAACTAGGTAGAAACGTTTAAGACATAGGTGTTGGCAAACCACATGAGAAATACAACAAAGTATCAATAAATGGCATCTCACCTTATTAAAAAGTTTTTGCACAACAAAAGAAATCACCCACAAAGTGAAAAGACAGCCCAGAGAGTGGGAAAAATTTATACCCAGTTGTCCCTCAGACAAAGAACTTATATCTAGGACTTGTAAAAACTTGAAAACTTAGACCCTCTCCGAATTCAAAAATGCACAATTGAGATTAATACACATTTCTCAGATGAAGAAATACAAATGACAAATAAGTACACAAAAAAATGCTCAGCACCACTGGTCATTTTGAGACATGCAAATTAAAACAACACTGAGATTCCATCTCACCCCAGAAAAAGTGGCTATCATCAAAAAATCAATCAATAACAAATGGTGATGGAGCTTGAAAAAAAATAACCATTCTCCACTGTTGGTGGGGGTGTGGACTGGTGAAACCACTGTGGAAATTAGTGTGAATATTTCTTTAAAAACTATCGTTAGCGGTCCCATTCGACCCAGTTATTCCTCTTCTGGGTATTTTTCCAGAAGAATTAAAAACATATCACAGTGATGTATGTTCACCCATGTTTATAGAAGCACAATTTTTAACAGCTAAATCTTGGAAACAATCCAAATGCCTATCAATAGAGGAATTGAAAAAATATTTTAATATAATGTAAAATTTTAATGTAATGGAATACTACACAGTCATAAAAAAATATAGACTTGAAACTTTTATAGGTAAATGGATGCAATTTGAGACCGTATTCATAAGCAAAGTAAATGAGACCTACATGATTAAACATCATATTGTCTCACTAGTGTGACAATCTGAAAAAGCGAGCAAGATCCAAAATGTACAAAAGATATGTTAAATGGGGAAGAAACTTTTCAAAAGAAAGGACAAACTGTAATGGGAGAAAGGGGAAAGGAAGGAAAGCAAAAGTAAAAAAAAAGAAGAAGAAGAAGAAGAAGGAGGAGGAGGAGGAGGAGGAGGAGGAGGAGGAGGAGGAGGAGGAGGAGAAGAAGAAGAAGAAGAAGAAGAAGAAGAAGAAGAAGAAGAAGAAGAAGAAGAAGAAGAAGAAGAAGAAGAAGAAGAAGAAGAAAAGACCCACATACACAAGACACGTATGCAATACAGTTAAAATAATTATACCACTGGTTTTTCTTGGCTCATTTAAGGGAAAGTTTTGTGCTACTAACTTTATGTACAATTTTTCATGTCTATATTTTATACTCTGAAGAACCACTACAAATATAGCAATACACAGTGTTTTGATTGTTGTACTCTCCTACCAGCCAGTTGTGAAACTCTGTTTCATTGTTATTTCATACATTTTCTGTTTAAAATTTTAAAAAATGATAATAAGTAGGCATGCTGAAATCTATCATTATTTTAAAAAGGAAATATCAATTTGATCAAAGATAATTGTGTTATAACACTTTTTCTCAAATGTAATTTATTGGTAAACTGTGAAGAGTTTAATTAGGTATGTTTCACTGTATTATTAAAAACAATTTATATGAACCCCAAACATATTTGAATTTGAACAATAATGCTAGACAACTGATTATAAAGAGGAAGAAAGAGAACATTTATTATGTGGAAAACAGAGTCACAAATTGCTCATTTCTGGTAAATCTGAAATGGAAATAACAAAGTAAAGTCTAAGATGAAAATTTTGAAGAGCACAGAGCCAAAGAGCTTAGTAGCAAATAGAACCTAAAAATATGGAAATGGTTGTATTTTTAAATACATAGAGAAAGAAGAGGTTCGAGGAGCCACTGCAAAAACTGCACAGTCATACTCATATTCATATATTTGTTGCTCAAATGTATTTTTGGATTTAGTACTTGAAAAAAATGGAAAACAAACAAAAATAATACAAAACAAAACAAAACACTTCTGCTGTTGCAGACTTAATTCCAAATGTGCTCGCATTTGTTTGCCATTTTATTTAAAATCAAAAATATTTGCTCCTGAACCTAGCTATCTGTGTCTAGAGATAAAGAATGGGAGGATGTCACATAATAAAGGCTGAAGTTTGGCTGCAAGAAGGAGTTGGACATATAGAGAATTTCACTTATTTTACGTGGTGAAAACTTTAAGCATATGCTTTAAAGAAAAATTTCAATACCTTTTGTGAGAAATGTTCTGTAGACAGAACTAATGAATATAATATGTATGCAATTATACAGAAAACTAGCAAATACGTGCCTGATTTTCCATATAAAAATTAAAGTAACATTATTAGGCATTCTTAGTAGATTCTTAGCATATTTTGTGTATGGCATTTAATTATTTATTTCTGCAGATAACTAACTTGGTTCCAGAGAATTGCTATTATGTCTTTCTCTTCCTGAATATACAAAGGATGATTGAAAAGTATTGTGAATGCATACATTAAAATATTATTACGGTAAAGATACATTAAGATCAACTCCCCTCTAAATACTTTGCCATACTTCAAATACACTTATCTGATTTTTTCCACTTTCTGAAGCAGCTCTGGAGTTTGCCTTTCATGAATGTCTTTATGAGGTGTCATAAAAAATATGGTGAGTTGCCATTTAACAGAAAGGCAGGCTAAACTGGGCGTGGTGGCACTCACCTTTAATCCCAGCACTGGGGTGTCTGAGGTAGGAGGAGCATTGTGAGTTCGAGGCCGGCTTGGGTTACAATGCGAGTGCAAGACTGGCCTGAGCTACATAGTGTGACCCTGCCTCAAAAAACTAGGGCCAGGGGTTTGGCTCAGTGGCTTAAGTGCCTGTCAGACAGGCACAAGGCTGAGTTCGATCCCTGGTGCCACACACACACACACACACACATAACAGAAAGGCAGGCTAAAAGAAATTATGGTGTATCTGCATAACCTAATTCACCAGATATGTCACATAGGACCTCTGACACTTGTCCAAAGTCAAAATGTCCAAGAGGGGTAAATGTTTTTAACTCATTTAAGACAAAAGGTAGCCAGGGGAGCACAATTAGAGACACATACAAAGAAGAACTGCCAAAATTGCTTCAGAAAGTGTTAATCTTGATGCAACAAGTACTTCTGAAGTAAGAGAGGATACTTCAAGGGGGTTAATGACAATGTGTCCATTACTGTAGGAAATATAAACACATTAAACATTTACTACATTTTTATCACATCACATGTATATGATAAGTAATGTATTCTTTTCTTTCTTTTAAACCTTGTCTGAGTTGGGACTTCCTTGACCAAATGAGTATTGTAGGTCAGATGGTCAATGGCAAAGTCATGAGGACTTACAATATCTACACGAGAGGCAGTAAAGGTCTCAGTGCTGAGGGGAAATACATGGAGAGGCCCTGAGACCACAATCAGCAGGAGCAAGTTTCCCTCTGAGCCAAACCATCTTTTTATTTCCATGAAGGCCTGGGAGATGACTTTGATCTTCAATCCAGTCTGGGCATCAGGTAAACACCACCAAATGAACTTTGGTTTGCTATGTACACCAGAATTGTCCTACTAACTTGTTAATTTTGTAACCCATAATATTACAAAATATAATAGTGATTACTAAAAAGACTTTGCATGGTATGTTAATCATAAACTAATAACCAAAACATTAACACAGAAAAATCACATTTCACTGATCTCAAGCTGATCTGCCAAAGTGGCATAACACAGTATCCAAAGGATCTTTCTGTTCAGTTGTTTATTTAATATTTATTTATAGTGTAATATAAAACTCTTTCCTTTGGTCACTATTGCATAAACATTTAGCCTGATCAAAGGTAAAAGCATTAATGAATCACAATTATAATAATTAGAAAATAATAAGTTTTGTATTAAAATAATAAAAAAGAATTGGAAATCTCCTGTCTCAGCCTCTAAGAGTGCTGGGATTACAGGTATGGCTTTCCTGCCTTCTATACTCATACTTTTGTTCACAATATTTTTATTTACTTCCCGAATCCTCATCCATGATTACATAAAACTTTTGATATTTGGCATATAAAGTAATGAATTGCTTTAATTAGTGTTATAAATGAGGATACACATTTTTTTGGAGCAACTGCAAATAACCCATGTTGGTTGGTTGCAGAGACGAAGTGCTGGAAATTTATTTAGGATAGCGTAGCTGAAGTTGTTCATCAGCAGCTACAAAATAAGCATTGTGCATTTTGAAAATTAAAAAAAATGTTAGACATGGAGTTGAAAACAACAAAAACATAAAGTAGATGATGAATATGCATAGCAAATTATGGTTTACAAGATGGATTTCTCCTATTCGTTGTACAGTGAAGAGGTTCATTCAGTTTACCTCTCCTTTACCTACATGGCTTTGCTTTCAGCAATTGACATTAGTAAGTGATTCAAACTATACAAAATATATGAGACCTCCTTCTAAAATAGTGCTAATTCAGTTAGACAAAAAGTATATAATTGAAAAATTCAAACGTCATCTAGCAAATACTATGGAATATCTGTAATATATAGGAATGCAAAAAAAAATCTATACTTTCTTGTGCCATCCTGCAAAAGATAATAGACAAGTTATATCCATCTTGTAAAGCCACTGCTGCAAGAGCAATGATATAGTGATAGCAAAAGTAAAACTTGAATTGTGCTCTAGTGCATCAAACACGAATTCTCACAATAGGAAGTGGTAAGGCAGAATTGTGTACGAGGAGTAAGAGTTTCAAAGCGATAAAGGGAAGGAAAGAAAGCAAAATGTCTCAGAAGTAATAACAGCAAAAACAGATATAAATACATGGGACAGGGCAGGAGTGTTACATGCTTGTGGAAATATATGGGATTGGAATCCCAGGAGGCCATATTATCAGGTGATTTATGAGACAGAGTTGCCATTTAATCATGGGAGATCGCCATGCTAAGAATACTAAATTTTTGAAATGAGAGAAAATGGAGAGAATTCAAGTGCTCAGAGCCAGAATCCCAGACTTCCTGGCTCCAGCTATTCATTCTTTCCTGCCACTTGTTACCAGAGTGACCATGAGTAGGTTTCCTAGGTGTTAAAGGCCACAGGTTCCTTAACCCATGAAGTGGAAATAAATCCTAATTCACAGGGCAGTTTTGTGAGTGAACCAACACAATCCAGTAAAATTATAGGAAAGTGTTCATGCTAAAGTATATATTCCATAGATCTCATACCTTACAATTGTCATTATTTATAACCTGTAGTCAATTTCTCTTTTTGCATTATTAAATGTAAAGTAAGTAATAATCTAAAACAACCAATATTTTTAGTGCTGGAGATCACAAAAATGAAGAACCTTAGGAAGGAGAAACAAATGACAGGTTTGGTGAGGGATTGAGTATATATAGGCATTATAGGAGTTATCTGAAAATTAATAGTTATAGTACATTTCTTACTTAGGCAACCAACCCCATGTTTTTTTTTTTTATCAAAGATGGTTAAAATTAAATAAGGAGTCTGAGATACAATTCTCATGTCTTGTATCATTTTAAAATAACTGAGTTCAATCTCAGGTAAAGCTGTCAGAATTTCTTTAGGAATTCTATGATATAGGGCTTAGTGGGGTCTTTGATTATTTAAGAGTACTAACACAGAAGATCTATTGAAAAAAATTTAAACCCATTTAATGTTATATTCATTTAAAAGAAGAGGTATAAAAAACCAGAAAAGGAACAGAAAGCAGAAAATAATACTATCACCGAAACCAAAGGGAGCAAGAATTTCAAGTCGGAGCAAATGTTCCAGAGAATCAGAAATATAATTCAATATGATCTTCTCAATGTAACCAATGCCTGTAATAAAATAATTTAGATTTCTTCACCTAGTTTTTTCTCAGAAACTCAGAAATTTAAATATTAAAAAACTTCATTTAGCTCATTTTAATTTTATTCTTTCTTATCTATCAGAAGACAAATGCCATATTACAGTTTTTTAAAACATATAATTAATTTTAAACTGGAATTTACCTAATTTTGCAAATTGCAAGACATTTAATAAAAAGGAGGATTATATAAAGGTATTTTCCAAAATTCTTATAATGCTATGACACCTGTATTATATCAAATATTACAACATTCTTTTTAAAAAAATGTGCTATATGCAGTTGTTACTATAAAACTTATACAAAATAATAATCTATGACTGGATATAATTGTTTAAAATAATTCATTCTAACTGAAAATTATTGCTATTCACTTTCTACATATTTGAGCTGCCCAGTTCATAACAGCTGGATCTTGGAAACAACCTAAATGCCCCTAGACTGAGGAATGGATAAAAAGGATGTGGTATTTCTATATAATGGAATACTACTCAGCTATAAAGAATGATAAACTAGGCTTTTTCACTCTTAAATGGATGAGTTTTGAAAATATATTTCTCAGTGAACTAAATAAGTCACACATATGTAACCACTGCATTGTTGTACTTGCGTGATGAACTGAAAGAAAATCTATGTATATAAAAAATTAGTTAAGACAATTAAAGAAAAAGAAATTTGAGTGAAAAGTAGTTTTCACAGGGTCATCTTCAGATTTCATTTTTAATGTGAAATGTTCATTTGAAAATAATAGAGCACTCATAACAGAAAAGATAATCATATAACTGGTTTCTCTTGATTCATTGAGACAAAAGTTTTCTGCTAATAATTTTCTGGATAATGTTTCATGTCTATACCTTTTATCCTAAACAATTTCTGTGAATATAATAATATGCAATGTGCTGATTATTATTACTCTCTTATTGGCTGGTTGCAAAATTGTTTTGCTTTGGTTTCTTACTTTCCTTTTGTTTAAAATAAACAAAATTTAAAAAAAATTAAAAATTTTGAGACAACTGTAAAAAAATAAATATAATAATATTAACTATAGATATTGAGCAATGTTAAAAAAAGCAAAATATAACTTTGTGCCCACAAACTGGTTTGTTTATTTATTTTATTTTTTAACTTTTTTAATTTTAAAAAGGATAAACCCAAGAAAAATAAAACAGGAGCTGGACGAGGTGGTGCACGCCTTTAATCCCAGCACTGGGGAGGCTGAGGTAGGAGGAGCCTTGTGAGTTCCAGGCTGGCTTGGGCTACAACGGGAGCACAAGGCTGACCTGAGCTACATAGTGCAACTCTGCCTCAAAAAACCGGGACCGGGAGTTTGGTTCAGTGGCGTAAGCGCCTGCCCTGGCATGTGCGAGGTTGTGAGTTTGATTCCCGGTGCCACAAAAAAAAAAAAAAGAAAAAAAAGAAAAGAAAAGAAAAATAAAACAGGGTAAAACTGATCAAAATAAACCAGTATAAGTGATACAGACCTCCAAAATCTTACAAAATCATCAATAGTTATTATAATGCCTTTTGTTGACTTCAAAATAGCTACAGATACCTTTGGACATAGTAAAAATCAAACATATTAGAATACAAACAATAAAAACAAAACAATGAATGCAATAAAGGACTTCAAAATAAGCCAATAGTAAATCCAAAATGGCTACCATAATGTCTTGCTATCTTTCAAATAGCTGCTCATGCTATCAGATTTAACAGAATCAAATAAAACAGAAGAGAATAAAACCCAATTCAACTAATCAATGAAAATGATATCGTTTCCCAGCAGGGGGTCACTTCCTGGTGAGGCCTTGTTCTCTCTCTCCACAGTCCACAAATGGCACTGACTCATGAAGAGAAACTTGGGTCTGACTGTCCCCACTCTGGCAGCAGCTTGTGTTTGGCGCTAGTTTCCAGGCAGAGATCACCTCCTGGTGAGGCCTGGTTCGCTCCCTTTGCAGTCCACGAAATGGTGCTGACTCACAGAGAGAGGCTTAGGTTTGGCTGTCCCCACTCCAACAGTGCCTGGGGACGCAAATTGTGTTTTATTTAGAGCCAATTTTATTTTATATATGGTGCACAGTGTAAGATTCGGTTCTCAATGAAACACATTAAACACCCTCACATTAATTATCGATTAATTTTAAATTAACTATCTTAATGAGGCATGAGGTTAAAAATGATCTTATTTTATTTGTGGTGTCATTTGGAAATTATCACTATCAAAAGTGTTGCACACGCATCCTTTAAAAATATAAATAATTTACAAAAAAGGTTTCTACAAAAAAAAAACTTAGATTTCGAGTCTGAAATAATTTAGTGAATAATATATTTTGTTTTAAATGTTATTCATATGTCATAAGAGCTGTTCTCATTTGCAAATCCGGGTAGTTCTGCATGCAAAACATGCATTACACAAGGAACGATGTAGAGTGTCTAAAATTTTGGATTAGTTTTATTTGAATATCTTCAAATATCTTCTGTTAATATGTGAAACAAGCTCTCTGTTTTTGGAGAATATTCTTGGAGTTGCGAGAGACAGTGTTGCTTTTGGAATTGATATCATGTGTGTTTAGTTTATATGATGACAAAGTAAGATTGCAGAACACACTATGAAGTATTATTCATTTCATAGCAGAATATTTCCTTCTGCCTTTGTAGTCTCATTGAATGAAAATATGTTTACTTTGTTTAAGACTACATTTTTTCAAACATAAGTAAAAGGTAGTTCATGGTGACTGAAATTTCCTTTGTGATTTCAAAAATATTGGTGCTGTTCATCATTCCAAATAGGCATCATTTTATTTAAATAATAATTTAATATTGATATCTAAGATACTCAAATTTTGCTCTTTCAAATATGTAATGTATACTAAGAAAATAAACTAAAAATGGTATTTAAGACCAATAGTTTGTGCAAAAGAAAACAGCAAGTAGAAATTATTATTCAACAGATATCTTGTATTTTCCCCATTAAAATATGATAAAGTGTTTTCCATTAAACATTCTGAGATTTTAGAAATTCCAAAATCTAAATTGTTTTCAAATGTATCTCTGTAGTTTTGTATATATTTAATAAAGTATTAATTGATTGTTTTCATTCTAGAATCATGACTTATTAAATTTTAATAAGATCCTCCTGACAACTGCTTTCAGTATGTCACATGCTTCGTAAATGAAACAATTTAGAATACATTTACCAAATCCTAAATGAGAAGAATGAGGGGGACAGAAATATGGATTAAAAACCATAAATGTAAGACAAATAAAGGAGAAAAGTGGTGTATCATGCAATACATATTTGAAGCCAAATTTAGTAGTAAATACTATATTTTAAAGTATAAAGATCAAATATTTTTGTTTGGATAAACCGAAATGTTTTCATGAGGATCCCACATAAGATTTATATTTTGAAAATGTATTATGTACTCTATATATATATGCCACATGCTTTCAAAAATACTTCTTGAGATTGAATGTTTAGGTGTGTATTTTACCAGTCTACTAAGTCATATTATGAATATGATCCAGTTAAAGAGAAAGTTGCTCAAGTAGTTGTTACATTTACTCATAATTTTATTGATTCAAAAGGAATACATTAAGCTTTGCAATTTTATTTTTGTTTGTGTGTAGTTTAGATGACAGAACTCTAATGTCTTTCAGTTCTTCTAAATATCACTATTCTAGAAAGCTGCTAATTTATGATACATAAGCTAAAAAAAGATATGCAAGCCATCTATTGCAAAAAACAAAAATATTAACCTAGTCTAAATGAAATACTCTTTCTTCACACGTATTTGTTACATATGTTAAATAATACTTGATTAGTAACACAGTTGACTATTTGTATTTCTTTTAATAATATATTTTCTTTGAAATTCCATGAGAAAAGTTAATTTAAAGCATTCTGGAGTTTCATATAAAATTTCAAATATGCCTAAGAGATTACCCAGAAAATTATTTAAGATAAAACCAAACTAATAATTTGATTTTGTCATCACAAATAACTGTAATTTGTTAATAAAAGACATGTTCTAATTGTATTATTCTTTATCCACATGAAATAAAGTTTCAGTGAACACTTTGTATTTAAGACACTTAGAACACCTGTGGTTTGGAAACTGAAATTATAAATTGAGTTTCAATTGCTATTTTAATTCATTGTTTTTTCTTTTCAAATCATGGAATACAAAGCATCAATACAGCATTCATACTGAGCTAAGATGCAATCATTCCAGGCTCAAGTGAGGGTTCATCGTGTTATCAGAAGATTGCAAACAGCTTATTATGCACTAGAGCAGTATGGACACTTTAAAAAAAAGCTTCTAAATAGTAACCATGCTGAGCTCAAATGAGTCAATTATGGACTTAAATGGTTCTTAGTAGTAATAAGAGAGTTATGAATATGTTGAACAGTGAAACAACAATTCTTTCCAAGTAGTGAAAAATGTGAGATATGTATTTTAGTGTTAATACTATATTCATAAGTCGAAGTTTTATTAGAATTTTAAAAATTATTGTGTCATTTCTACTCTATGGATTCTTGAATACATCATCAGATATCAAAGATATTATGAGAAAACATTTATTCTTAGTTAAGTGTTCATTATATTTTGAAATTTTAGTACTTTACCTTTATTTCTAAGTTTATGTATTTGCAATTTTAAAAATAAAAACTATTTTTCATGTTAATATGATGGAGAACAGTTATGTTTCTACACCAGATACAGCTCTAGAGTTTGTTCTTTTCAACAAGAAGTAAAGGGTTCCTTTGTCAATTTCCTGTGTCCTCTTTTCTTATTTTTGTGGTTGTTTATTGTTGCAGGGAAGTTTTGTTCTTCTGTAATATAAGGAGGACTTCGGGATTCTATGTATCAACTTCACATAGCATTCATTAAACATGTTCACCTCTGTGGTGCCTGCCTTTAGCTGAAATTCAAATCCATATGTCATTTAAGGGTTTGTTGGTATGGTTTGGCTTATGACAATAAAACAGCTCCAAGAATATTTAGCTGTACATATTCCTTCAGGCTCCAAGAGGACTTTTGAGAGTCAGAGAAGAAAACTGGAACTATAGTCACTAAGATGTAAATTTCACTATGATCTGTTACTTCTCTGAAGAAGATGACTTATTAGGTCTTGATTTCTTTTTAACATAAAATGATTGTCCTAGAATGTCTTCTCTTACTGGTAATATATAAAGTATATTCACGTGCAACTTTGTGATGTACATCTTAATTCTTTTTTGTTGTTTGTTCAAAGTATGCATGAAATTTTAGCAATTTTTAAAAGTCATAGGGGATAAATGGCTCAGACTCTTAGGGAACATAAAAAGTGTAAGAGGAGAACTGGGAAAATTAAAAGTTTTGATGCTCAACTGTTTTTCAATAGAAGAGAATAGGAGATTTTTGTTTGTGCTAAGAGTCCAGAGAGTTGTGAAATCTGTTGATTCCATACCATAGAAATAATAAAGTTCTATTCTGCGGTAATTTCAAGGCCTGAGGAGTTTCTGGCCCACTCCTAACTTGGGTAGGAGTTTTCTCAAGTTTGGTTCTAGGCAGTGCCAGCATATTAACGTGACCAGGCAGAAAGGTAGTATAGTTTGTTCTTTCCTGCCTGCCTTAGTTCTCCTATGGTAGTGTGTCTGTGAACCGAGAGTGAGCCCCCAAACCAGGGGAAGCAAGGAAACAGAGTCTAAACGACACAAAAGGAGAATATGCCAACTAAATTCTGAAGAACTAATGACATCATGAGAGTGAGATCAAAATCAGACTGAAAGAGAAAAGTACAGATCTCTGATTCTCTAGCAAAAGAATCATTGATGTTAGCATTTTAATTCCCAGGTACCTTTCAGCACTATTCCCTCCTCAAAGTTGGCCAGGCAGCAAGCGATATGTATCCTTGTTCATCAAAAAAATTGTAATCTCCTCTCCAAAGTAGAAGGCTCACTTATGGCTTTCCTATAAACCCAGATGCCACTTTGAGGAGGGAAACAGATTCCCAAACTCTTAGGTACCACAAGTGCACTTCTTTAAACCTAAAGAGAATTAATACATCAAAATAAACCTGAAACCTACATCAGAACTGAATTTGTTCTTGATTTTCCTCCACAACGAAGGGAGTAAGTAGCTCAACAAGCATAGCAGGTTTATTAAAACTAAGAGAATTTCTAATTAATCTTCCCTTCTGAATTTTAGTGTCAAGAAATCTATAATCATACTTTTCATAAATTATAATCATCTTACTAAAATTTAAGAAGTCACTAAAAAAAAGATCCAGGAATCCTAATTTGCTGTATTTGCCTTGTATTAATTAGTCAGATAAATAAACACATTATGCACAGAGTACAACCACCTCAGAATGACCATGAATAGTTTAGATATCACTGCATTTTCCCACTGCATTCTCCCAGCTCCCAGTCATCAACCAGCAAGTGGCTGAGGTGGCAGGGCTGTGACACTCTACAGACAGAGCAGGTCTTAGTTCCTTAGGTACAAATTACCCAGGGTTCACCTGAACTCCTGCAAATAGCAGGCACACCTGCAGATTAATGATTCCAAGTGGCCAGGTAGGCCATTTTTTTCTGCTCTAGGAAGGGAGACATAGAAATGTGGCTCCCTCCTCTGGAATAAAGGCATGACCAACTGTATTTAAAACCAGGACCCTAGCACACCATTGCACTGGATAACCTGGAGACTGAGGAATTAAGTGATTCTTCACCTTGCTGACAATGCTCTGGAGAGCTTTCTCCAATCCCAATAAATCATATTCCTTAACTCGCATTTTCTGATTCCATAAAAGTCTTCCTGATTCTAAGTATAACTAATGGCAGGTGGCTCAGAGGGGCCCGTCCAGAACCACACAGTTTACATTCTAATAAAAGTGTTCCTCCAACTAGATAAATTACTGATTCAGCCACAGCACTTTGAATATTTCTATTTGAAGAACATTCCTTTGCAAGTTTGCATCTGTTAGGCCTTACTCAAAAAATAGAAGGGACTTAGAAGAGGGAAAACTGTTTTAGTATTAATTCCTCAACCCGTTCTATCCATTATGTAACAGAGGTTCTTAAAGACAACAGCTCTAAAAGTATTATTGCCTAGTAGAACGCCTTGTGCTTCCATGCTAAAATGAATTTTATTTTATAAAATGGAGGAAGAACCCTCACAGAACATATGCATGATCATAAACATAAACAGTGGTGCTTTTCAGCCTTTTGTTTAGTCATTCTTTGAATGCTCTCCTTTGAATTTATAGGTTGTGGAGTTGAGAACAACACAATATATTAAATGTCACTTGAATACCAAAATAAGACATTTTAGTAAAAACCTACATTGTGTCCTTATTTTAAGCCCTTCTTCTTCTAAATATTTAGCTATGCATCTTTAGTCATTATTATACCAGTTGAGAAAGATTAAATCTGTAAATTTCCAGGAGTAAAGAAAAGGCATAAGGAAATGAAATTGATTCAGGATTAGGTAAGTCTCCTCCAATTAGGTAGAATACTGCTCTATTTTTTAAAGAATGCCCAATTTTGGAGGACGTTGGTGAGCTTGCATTTCTTCAGTGTGAACCATG